>CM068550.1:30525632-30708893 GCA_035048495.1 Euptelea pleiosperma | reverse complement strand
GGGTTTGCATGTGCTGTGCTGAGGAAGAGCAGATTGTTCCCGGTTTTGACAACACCTTTTCCCGGTTGATGATTTGCAGCTTGAAAGGGAGAGATTGAGGAAGAAGTTGCAAGTAGAAAGAAGAAGAGATTAGGAGAATTGAGGGGGGAAGGAACCAAAGAAACCCAAGGTTTCTCTCTCTTTTATAGGAGTAGTTTGTTGTGGGAGAGAGAAACGTGGGAATGAAGTTGGGGATTGATGAGAAGTGGTCAAAGTTGACCACTTCTCCCATTGGCTTGAATGTGGGCTTGTGAGAGCCCATGGGTTTATGTTGGCCACTTGCTTTGATTGGGTCATTACAAGGATAATTGGCCCGTGGGCCTTGTGACCATGTGTCAATGGGTATGGGCATGGGCTCAAGGATAAGCGGGCTAATGGGCCGGATAGATATGGGCCTCTTGCGAGGCCATGGGTTAGGGTGCGTTTGGCCGCTAGAGGAGAAAAAATGGTAAATGAGCCCAAAACACCATGGGCTCTAGGACGGGTTACAAGGCCGTGGGCTTCCAATTTGCTTGTGGGTCACTTGGCCATGGGGGCTGTTAGATGATGAAACTATGATAATTGGATGAGATGAGGTGGCAGTTTGACTCGGTCCACAATTGGCGGACCGTAGGATCTGAAAAGATCCAACGGTCAGATGAATGATCTAACGGTCGAATTGAAGATCTAACGGTAGAAGAACTATGAGAGATGGAATAAAGCTAAAGGAGAGAAGATCTGAGGTTAGATGATGGAGATCAGAGGGTTAGGACGATCAATCTAAGGATCGGATGGTGAGATATAGGCAATTCGATCATGGAGAGGGGATCGGATGGTAGATCTGGGGATCTAATGGTAGGATGAGATGATCTACAGGTTAGATATTAGAGTCTAGAGAGATGGAGAGAGAATTAGGAGAGAGGAGAGAGAAAATAATACAAAATAATGGCAAAAGAGCTGGCGGAGGGTCATGAACCCTGATCTTCAATGTAATCTTCCGTTAGCTTTACCAATTACGTAAGCCGTCATTTTATGTCAGTTGGTGCGGCTTTGAATCACTTTAGCTCGTCTCTTGGTCTTCAGCTTTTCCTCTCTCTTGGTTCTTTATCTGGCTCTACGATCCTCTGACTTGACCCGTACTTGGCCGGTCTCTTCTTGTCATAGCTTGTTGACTCATTAAGCTTTGATATTAGGCTTCTATGGTTGATCGTGGGCCCGCAAGTCTCTAAAATCGCCCGATTGGGTTTCCTGCGAGAGAAAAGCACGTAATGAGACTTAATCAAAACGGCTTCATATCTAGACTATCCGAAATGCGTATATTTCATGCAAATAGTCGATTTTCGTTTAAAGATTGAGCTCTACGCATTGGAAGAAACTCTTATGTGAAAAAGTCGACGAAAAGACAAGTTTTGCGTAGGAGAATGCGACATCGCTATAAGGATAATGGCTTAAAATAAGCACTTTTGAGCGAATATCACCCACCATTCTCACCACTCCATAATTTCAAGCAAAAATCCGTCATATCATGTTCGTTATTGTGCTAATCTAGCTAATCCCGAGTGCGGATCGACATCCGACACTTCCCACTATGCAAAGAATGCTTAATTTTTTAGAAAATCGGATAAAAATTACAAATATGTTGAGATTAGGGTTTCCATAACCAACGACGCAAAAAAAACTTACTTTCAGCCAACTACGTGAAGACTAAAAGACAGAGACATCAAGAATCAAACGATTGACAACAGGAGTCATCTAAATAACTGCTGATTTGTCAGTTAACGATCGTGTATGCTCGTTTAGGAAGGTAAGTGACTTAGTAGCCATAGGAGTTGATTAAAATGAACAAAATATATTAGTCACACTTAGTCATTGGATAGACCCGAGTCAAAGTCAAATTTATTGACTAGTGGGATAGTCCAATCGATTGGACATGTATCCCTAATCGATTGGACATAGCCTAATCGATTGGAGACACTGTATAATCGATTAAAGACTATGAGGCAGAACCTTATTTGAGCACAATCGATTGGAGACTCTATGAAATCGATTGGAGCCTTCGGGACAAAAATCTTTCTGAGTACAATCGATTGGAGCCTTCAGGATAGAAAGTTATTTATGTCAAATCGATTGGAGAACCCTGTGCAATCGATTGGTGCCTTCGGAACAGAAAACTTATTAAGCCCAATCGATTGGACACTTATCCCCAATCGATTGGACATGGCCCAATCGATTGGACCTTGAACAGAATTGGTCTTTCTCAGATCCAAAATTCTAGGTTCCATCATCCCACGTTCCACACAACTCAAGGTCTTGGAATTCTATAAATAGAACCCTTCTATGTCCTCTTTAAATACACACAGAAACATAGAGTGACTCAATCTTCAAGAGAGAGAAGCAAAGGCTTTATTTATTAGAGTGTCCATTCGAAGAACAAGAAGCTACTTTTTCCATTCACATCTTGTGAGCTTGTTCTCCTCTCGATCAAAACCGAGAGCTTGATCTTTACTCAGCCTAAGTTTTCCACTTCAATATTCAATCTAGTAAGCCTGAGAGTACCAGTGTGACTCAACACTTTTGAGCAACTTGGGGTTCAGGGTGTACTGAATCCTTCACCTTCCACAAAGGCGGGAGTGTTGAGAATTAAGATCAGAGGAGCCGATCAACGGTAGGTTTGGGGTGTACCATACTGAACAAGCGGATAAGTCTTCTTGGCTGGAAGGGCGCGCATGGATTCGTAGCGTTAATTCAGAGGACGTGGACGCATCGGCAGTAGGCCTTGGCTAAGGTTGGAAGCTGTATTTACAACGGTGCTGCGTAGGTAATCTTTATTTCGTTTAACTTTTCAGTTAGTGATACTTTCCGTCTAGACGTGGTCCCGTGGTTTTTTCTTGGCTAAGGTTTCCACGTAAAAATCTCTTGTCTTATGTGATTGTTTGTTTGTATTCCGCAATCTATCTTGATTAGATCAAACGACAAAAAGACAATATACCACGGAGGTATATTTGATTTGAGTCAGTTATGATAATCCTTTATCAAACAACCAAGGCATACGATTTTATCCCCTTACCATCGACCAATAAAACTGTGTAGTATAATTAATTTTAAATACCTAATCAACCCCCCCTTCTAGGTATATTGAGTTAAAGAGAATGAACCAGTAGAATTTCAATTGGTATCAAAGCGGGTATTTCTAATTAAGGTTTAATCACCTAAATTTAGATTCCTGAGAAACCAATCCATTTTCATTAATTTGTCAAAATGTAAAAAGAATATGGAAATACATCCAGACCTCCATTGTTTGATGAGGAAGACTATGCCTATTGGAAGGCTAAGATGATGGCTTTTCTAAAGTCCATTGATGAAAGAATCTGGATGTCAGTAGTGGATGGTTCGTCACAACACACAATGGAAGTAGGAGATAAAATCATTCTTAAAACTAAGAACGACTGGACTAAAGAGGACATACACTATTGTTGTCTTAACAGGAAAGGTTTAAATGTTATTTTTAATACTATTGATAAGAATGAGTTTAGAAGATTCTCTACTTGTTCCCTAGTTAAAGAAGCTTTGGACATACTTAGAGTCACTCATGAAGGAACGTCAGCCGTTAAGATTTCCAAACTTCAAATGCTGACGTCTCAGTTCGAATCCATGAGAATGGAGGAGAATGATACCTTCACTGAGTTTTATGCCAAACTTAGTGATATTGTGAACTCTGCACACAACTTGGGTGAGGTCATTCCTTAATCAAAAGTTGTTCGAAAAATTTTGAGATCCTTACCTAATAGATTTCAGGCCAGGTCACTGCGATTGATGAGAGCAAAGATGTTGACTCTTTTAAAGTCGATGAGCTGGTTGGGTCTCTCCAAACTTATGAGATGAATTTGAGACAACCAAAGAAATAAAAAAGAATTGCCCTTAAGGTTTCTGAAGCTCAAGATTCTGAGTTAGATGTAGATTCTGAAGTAAAAATGGCACTGTTCATAAAAAAATTCAAAATATTCTTTCATTCGAAAAATGATAGGTTCAAGAACAATAAACAGTTTGATAAAACTGTGGAACATGCCAGACCTCATGAGAGAGGTAGAAGAAGTGACAGGAACCTTAGGGAAAGCCGCTCAAGCGATCCCCAATTTTTCAAATGTAAGGGTTTTGGTCACTTTGCAAATGTGTGCCCAAACAAAGAATAATATAAGGGCAAAGCAAAAGCATTCAATGCCATATGGGATGAAGAATTAGAAGATCATGCTGATAATTCAGATAGAAATGAAAAGATTGATAAGTATACAACTTTTGTTGCTCATTTCAATAGTCCCTATGGATCTCATGGAGAGTCCAAAAGAAGTGATGATGAAAGTTCGGAAGACTCTTACAATGGGGACTCGGATGACTCGGTAGTTGGTGTGAAAGAACTATACGAGAAATCGATAAAATTCATTAAGGCTTACAAAGTTTTATCTGACAGGGTTAAATATCTTGACTCAGAAAATGCAACATTAGTAATTGATACTGAAAAATTAAAAGCGTTGATTACTGATTTAGAGCAAGAGAATGATTCTCTGCTAAAGAGGAACAAGTCACTGGAATGTGAATTCCAAACTTGCATGACACGTAAGAAATCCCTAGAGAATGAGGTTCTCAAATCAAAAAGAGATGTGTCAGGATTCTCATCCAGCTCTACAAAGCTTGATGAGATTCTTCATGTGGGAAAAGTCTATGGAGACAAACAGGGTTTGGGTTACAAAAATAATCGAGAAAAAGGGTCTTCATCCAAGACGATTTTTGTTAAAGCCCAAGCTATTCTCACATAGATCAATGACCCAATCAAAATGGTAAAAAACAGTCGTCAGTGCAAGTACTGCAAAAACATAGGTCATGTGATTAGAGACTGTCACAAGTTGAAAAGAGGACATCAAAATCCTCTACAAAAAATGGTGAATACCACTCAGAATGTGAAAAGTCAGAGAATTCATATGAAGACACATTATGAGATAAATTATTTGGATGTGCTATCTAGGAAGATGAAAGACCTACTAAAAAGGTCTAGAAAATTAATCAAGGAGATTGAGTCTCTTGAAAAATTCAAACAACCTCGGAGTTATGTAACTCAAAAGAGGAAAGGTCCTAAGAGAATTGATCCATCTGCCAAACTCACATCTTTGTGGGTTAGGAAAGATTCTCTGAAGGAGAAATGTTCGTCAATGTCATATTTTTGAGCAATGTGCTCTCTATCCCCTCTGTTTCGCAAATTCTTATATTTTGAGGGACTTTTTGTTTCTTGTTGATTTTGCTTCATTTTTTAAGAATAAAAAGTGATAATATTTCAGAAAAATCAAAAGATCAAGTGTTCAGAAGAATGTCAAAATTATTATTCTATACAATTTTGATGAGTAGTAATTTCTAAGACATTCCAAGAAAAATGACTTAACTGTTAGTAAAATTTTTGCTAATCCATGTATTATATCTTTTAATTATTGTGGGGGAAAAATATCTGATCTAACCCACACAATCTTCGAGGTCAGACGATTCAGATTATGGTGATGATCGGACGACTCTGATGCTCCAGGATGAAACTGCTTTCTCCTCTGCGAAGGATAGGATGATCTCCAGATGAGATTTGGTTGTACCTGTTGACAAGGCTCCGACGCTCAAGTCAGTTTAGGAAATGTAACAGGTTTCGAGAAAATAGTAAAAAGGTTTCAGAGTTTAGGCTATCTGGATCTGGAGAGCAAGATCCTCTTCTCAGTCCTGAGGGTCTCATATTTATACCCTTAGAACTGGCGTGACTCACCTTCCACGTGTCTAGTCGTTATCAGTCAATGATGACTCGGATGGATTCTGTTATAAAATAGAATCTTATGGTTATATCTTGACTTCCTTGATTCGGTTTATACCTAAAATAACTGAAATGACACTGAGGTGGCATCCTTCGTGTCAGGTATTCAGATAAGGTGATGTCGAATTCGTGATAGTTCAACTAGCTGCCATGTGGCCAATATTCATTAGTTAAGAAATCGATTGTATTCAGAATACTTACCTCGTACGTAAGAGATCCTGCCACGTAAGTCATTTGACATCATCTGGCTTTACCGGGATGATATTGAAATAGATCCCGTCAAGTAAGTCTGATGACCTTGTCGGGGTAAATGCATCCAGCCAATAATGTGACCTTGCCGGGATGATGTCCCGGGAAGAGATGCTGGATTTCCCGGATGAGATACTAGAGTTGCCAGGATGAATTCCCGGGATGACATATTTGGAGTTCCCGGGATGATATGCTTGAGTTGCCAGGATGAATTCCCGGGATGACATATTTGGAGTTCCCGGGATGATATGCTTGAGTTTCCCGGCATGAGAACCTTGAGTTCCCGCGATGAGATTGTAAAAGATCCCGTCAAGTATGTCTGGTGATCTTGCCATGATAAGATTGTAAAGATCTCAAGCCAGTAGATCTCGGCGGGATGAGATTGTAAATGATCCTGTAAAGCATGTGTCAATCATTCTATTCTGACACGTGGTATTTCCAAGTAATGGAAATCGTGTGACACGATGGGCAGTTTATGGCTCCTGATGATGACTCCAGCGCATTTACTCTCGCGTGCTGTCTTCTAACACGCGTCGTGTATTCGAAACCGCACGTGCTAAGCCAGAGATACGTGTCCAATTTTGACTTGCTGGAAAATACGGCACCCACATCGCCCCCCTTTTTGAGAAGATCGATAAATGACCGTCGTATCTTCTGAAAAAGATCTTGGCCATCCACATTTCATCTCTGTTTCTTAGCCGTTGGATCACGTAATAACCAATCGATCATTTTCCTCCGCATTTAATACTGCGCTTACTGTTTGCTGTATATATGAGACGTGTCCGTACCAACGTGCTGCCCAACGTACGTCGTCGAATGGAATGATTGATGGGTACAGTACTCGAGGGAATAGGTAACCGAACCGTCGAGTAACAAATCTTTCGAGTTTTGGCGCCCGAGATTTGATATTGCCAAACTGCTGGTTTGATATAACCAGATCTTTGCCTATAAAAGGTTTATTCACCTCTTTCTTCCATTTCTTCGCTCTGGTCAGTGCTCTGCAATACTTCAAAGCTTCAAGCTCAAGCTGTTCTTCACCTGTATCTCCTCTGTTTGCTGCTTCCAGACTGTAACGGTACTTTTTTCTCATCTGCTATCCTCTCTCGTATACCTTCATCTTCCTCTTCATCTATTTCAAATGGCTAAGGGTAAAAGGGTTCTTGAAGATACCGAAGAAATGGTTCCCAGAGAACCAGTAGAAACCAATGTTGATGTAGAGGAGCAGTTATCCTCTGATTCGTTGGATAGAGAAGTAGATATATATAAGGAGGAACCAATAATTCCTCAAGTAATCGTCAGGGTCCCAACTTATGGGAATGACCCTTATATTGTAGGTTTGAGAAAAGAATTTGCCATTCCTTCTTCTGTTTTTGTTAATATCGGTTCTCGTCATGGGGAAAATACCAACCCTGGCGAAATAAGCATCACTCGACTTCAATTGAAGTTCGGGTTAACCCTACCTTTGACTCCTCTAGTGAGGGAAGTCCTCTGGTTCTACGACCGGGCTCCCGGCCAGATGCACGAAAATTTCTAGCGTCTGATGAATAGGATAGAGTATTTCAATTCTACGAGTAAATACCAGATCGGTCTCTCCGAGATCGATTATCTGTACATTTTGAGGAGATGCCCAGACTCCTTCGATACCGATATGTTCTGGTCGGTAGCTGCCCGGAATAAAAATCAAAAGATAGTTGAGAGCCTGCCCGATAGTCATAAGGGATGGCACTCTGATCCTCTGCTGGTGACTGGATCTTGGGAATTTGACGAGCGTGTGGAGGGGAGCTCCAGCAGCCATAGAGTCCGTACAAGCTTTAACTTGTCGGGTAAGCTCCTCTTTATATCTCGTCAATCTCCTTTAGATTCAGTTAATCAATCTACTGATCAATCCCCTCTCTTCTCTGCTGTAGACTATATCAGACGTCCTTGGAAATATCCTCAGGATATAGACGACAAGGTCAAATATATTCTGAGGAAAATCCCTAAGGTCGTAAAGCAATGGTCCCTGGCGGGACTAATTGATAAAAATCAAAGATCCTCGGCTTCTACTCCTGTCATCCCACGGGACTAGCGAATAACTGCTCCCGACTATTCGCGGAAGCGTCCCGCTGTTGAAGTCGCTGCAAGGGAAGATGAGTCTCGGGAAGAGGAGACAATAAGTCCTGACATCCCCTTAATAAAGAGACCTCGTCAAACTCATAGTGCGCCAGCCCATGTAGATCCTCCAACAAGTCGGGTCACGTCTGCTCCTTATCCCGTGGCCGAATTTTTCAGACATCCAGATGGTCGTCAAGAACCTCTGAATGATTTTGCCCGGGAACTTGTTCGATTGGAAGAGGCAGAGGTATCTTCTTCTATAGCTGATGTCTAGATCATATTCTTCTGTGATCATCTAACTTGTTACCTCATTTGCAGATGGAGGGTAGAATGGCCGAAATGCGGAAGGACACCTTCGCTGCCCCAGCCCTGGCGCCAAAAAAGAAAGAAGATTGATCAAAGGATTAGCTCCCGAACTCGAGGCATCACTGATTCGGGATGGCATGGTAACTACTAAGGTTAATCTGGCTGGTGGTTCTTCATCGACTCAGCCTTCTGAGGCCCCAGATTCTCCTTCAGTAGCTGCCATACCTACTGCTTCTCCCTCGATTGCCATTACGCGGTCTCCTCCTGGATTCCATCCTTCTCCAGGGCTTCAACCAATGTCTACCCCTCCATCAACCTCTCATCCAACAGACGTTGCCGGGCCCAGTCATTCAATTGGTGAGCATATTCGTTCTCCTTCATTCCCGTCTGGTACAGCATTTGACTTAATTGATACATGGGTTACACTGAAAGAATTGTGGCGCCAAGATAACCCCATTGCAGGTTTGCGAGATTTCAATGGTGATGAACCATATATCATGAATGCTGGTTGCCTGCCTAACGGGAAGCCCATCATGGAGCAAAGCTCCATTGCTGATGCCGGGGTGGCTTCGACTTTAATTGAACGGATTTGTCTTCCCCGAGACAGATTGCGTTATATTGATATGCCTTCCCCAAAAGTACCCTGCGAAGTTCTCAGTCGTTCCCTCCTGGAGGTAAGAATTTATTCTTTGTACTGCTCTTTCTGATGAATTCTTCCAATATATTCTAACACTTCCTTCTGCCTGCAGAGTATCCATGCCTATGTAGGTCTGAGGGATTATCTTGGTGATCTCCTCCAAAATTATACTGACCTTGTCGAAAAATCAAGTGCGTCCGAAGCTAAACTTCAACTGGCCGAGGAGCAAATTCAAGCGGCCAATCTCTCTGCCGAAGTTTCAAAGACCAAGGCTGAAATGGAGAGAAAATTGGCTCTTGAAGCCCTTGCTTCAAAGAAGAAAGCTGAAGATAACTTGATTAAAGTCAAGGCGGAGTATGCAAAATTCAAGGAGGGAGCCAGTCGCCTGCAAGAAGATCTGGAAAAGATGACCGTTGAGAGGGATGAAACCAGACAAGCATCTGATGCCCTCCAACAAGAATCTTATGACAAGGGATACCGGGAAGGCTTCACCAAATGTGAAGCCATGATGGAAGAAGGAGATGAAGATCTTGTCCAAGATATGGTTCAGCCTGAACCACTTGTCGGGATGATAATTTCAACAGAAATACTTCGAGAACCATCTCCAACCATCCCGGCACCCGAAGTTGCTCCAGCCTCTTGTCAGACAGACATGGTGACTCCAGGAGGGGATGTCACAGTAAATCCTGTCACTCAGCCGGTTGGCGGGCAGGATGTGACACCTCTATGATTTTTGTAACTGACCTTATGGGATTACAATTGTAGATGTCATTTAAGGCTCTTCAATATAATAGAATACTTTTTCTATCATTGTATGAACTGAATACTTATCAAAATATGAATTCAATGTGTTAAAATTTAATAATCCTAGTCATGAATATAGGTTTGTCGGGAATCAACCTGTGCTATCCCGGCTAGGATTTCATGGTCAACTAAAATCTCACTAAGATTTTATAAATGACGAGAATCTCATTAATTCTAGTCGCATGACTAAGAATCTTTAAATCATCCCGGCCTTCCGGTTTGTATACTTGGAATCTTATCAAGGCAAGAAGCCAAGATTGATAAAAAATCCAAGGCTCCCGGCTAGGGCTTTGTAATCGACGTGAATCACCTCAATTCTAGTCGCATGACTTAGAATTTTAGATCATCCCGACCTTCCGGTTTGTAACTCCGGCTTAGGACTTTGTAATCGACGTGAATCACCTCAATTCTAGTCGCATGACTTAGAATTTTAGATCATCCCGGCCTTCCGGTTTGTAACTCCTGGCTTAGGACTTTGTAATCAACGTGAATCACCTCAATTCTAGTCGCATGACTTAGAATTTTAGATCATCCCGGCCTTCCGGTTTGTAACTCCCGGCTTAGGACTTTGTAATCGACGTGAATCACCTCAATTCTAGTCGCATGACTTAGAATTTTAGATCATCCCGGCCTTCCGGTTTGTAACTCCCGCTTAGGACTTTGTAATCGACGTGAATCTCCTCAATTCTAGTCGCATGACTTAGAATTTTAGATCATCCCGGCCTTCCGGTTTGTAACTCCCGGCTTAGGACTTTGTAATCGACGTGAATCTCTTCAATTCTAGTCGCATGACTTAGAATTTTAGATCATCCCGGCCTTCCGATTTGTAACTCCCGGCTTAGGACTTTGTAATCGACGTGAATCTCCTCAATTCTAGTCGCATGACTTAAAATTTAGATCATCCCGGCCTTCCGGTTTGTAACTCCCGGCTTAGGACTTTGTAATCGATGATGATGCTTCTTGTATGAGAAACTTGGAATCATTTTTATTGATAGAAAATCCGCATATTAAACGCGTTCCACGGTCTTTCAAATACATCTCCATCTTGTGTTTTCAAATAGTACGCCCCGTTCTGCCCAATCCTGTCAATAAGGTAAGGACATTCCCAATTGGCACCCAGTTTGCCACTCCCGGGCTCTCTGGTATTGTCAAATACTTTTCTCAGTACCAAATCTCCAACTTTGAAGGTCCTGCGTCTGACGCGGCAATCATATGACCGTTTGATAGTTTGCTGATAATTAGCCAATCTCACAACTGCCTGTTCACGACGCTCCTCTAGCAAGTCATTGTCCCGAGCCAAAATTTCTTCATTCTGCCCAGTATTGACAGCCTGAGTACGAGATGTCGGGACAACAACTTCTGTAGGGATTACCGCTTCTGATCCATAGGCTAGAGAAAATGGAGATTCCCCTGTCGTTCTTCTCGGGGTAGTTCGATATGCCCATAGTACTCCTGACAATTCTTCCGCCCATTTTCCATTTGCTCGATCTAGCCTCTTCTTCAAGTTTTCGAGTATAACTCGATTTGCTCTCTCGGCAAGTCCATTACTCTGGGGGTATCTTGGGGCAGATAGTCTTTTCTTTATATTCAAAGCCTGACACAAAGCTTTCACCTCGGTGGAATCAAACTGGGTTCCATTATCTGTGACTATCTCTTCTGGAATGCCGAACCGGCAGATGATATTCTCCCACAAGAACCTCTTCACATGTGAAGACTGTACCTGAACTAACGGAACTGCCTCGATCCACTTTGTGAAGTAATCTGTGGCCACCAATAAGAACCTTACATTCCCTGGGGCTGTCGGGAATGGTCCCATTATATCTAACCCCCATTTCGCAAATGGCCATGGACTGAATACAGGATGCAACTCTTCGGCGGGAACCTTTATCAACGGAGAATATTTCTGACACTTCTCACATTTCTTCACTAGCAACTTGGCATCTTTCTGCATATATGGCCAAAAATAACCTTGGCTGAGAGCTTTATGTGCCAAGGTCCTCGCCCCCGAGTGATTTCCACATTCACCCGCGTGTATCTCGAGAAGAACTTGCTGAGATTCTCTAGGAGTAAGACATTTAAGGAGGGGACCCAATGTTGACTTCCTGTACAGATCTTGGCCTACCATGATATACCTTCTTCCAAGCCTCTGAATTCTCTTCGCCGCATCTCTCCCAGATGGGAGTTCTCCATGTTGTAAATACCTTCGAAAATCGTCCATCCAACTTGGCTCATGATCAACCTCCACCGGGGCTAGATAAACCTCAATAGGTGAATGAATACTCAGGAAATTCTTGATAATCCACGGTTATAGTTCTTGATTCGGTTCCTCCCATCATAGCAGATAAATAGGCTAAAGCATCTGCATGCCGATTTTCATCCTTGGTAACTGATGAATTTTTATGTTACCAAATCACTCAGCCAAATGTTGAACAATGTCTAAATAAGCTGCCATCCTCTCATCTCGGGCTAGATATGTCCCAGCGAACTGACTGACGACCAACTGTGAATCAGTATATACGGTAATGTCTTTTATCCCGAGATCAAGTGCTGTCTTGAGTCCCAAAATCATCGCTTCATATTCTGCTTCATTATTGGATGCCACGAACCCGAGTTTAACAGATTTTTCCAATCTAGTATTCTCAGGTGTGACCAGGACGACTCCTATACCTGATCCGTTCTCATTGGCTGATCCATCAGTAAACAATCTCCATCCCGTCTTAGGATTCAACATCTCTGGCATCTCGGGAAGTGGAAGAACTTCTCTGTCCTCGCCCCCAATGTCTGCCACATCTTGAACTGGAAAGTCAGCCAAAAACCGGCTAAGGCATGTCCCTTCTCGGATGTTCTTGGTGAGAACTGAATGTCGTATTGAGCCAAATAAATGACCCATTTAGCCATTCTCCCTGACAAATCGATCTTACCGAGTATAGATTTCAAAGGATGTTCTGTGTAAACCGTAATAGTTCTGCCTTCGAAGTAGGGTTTAAGACGCCTGGAAGCATAAATCAAAGCCAGAGCAGCTTTCTCGATTGTGGCATATCTCGCTTCTGCCCCAATAAGAGTCTTACTGGTAAAATACACTGGCCGTTCTTCCCGATCGAGCTCACGGAAGAGGACGGCGTTAATGGATTCATCAGTGGTAGCCAAATAAAGACCCAGAGGCTCCCCTTGATCAGGTTTAGAAAGAATCGGAGGTTGTGAGAGATAATGTTTGAGCTTTTGAAAGGCTTCATCATACTCTTCGGTCCAGTCAAATCTTCCATTCTTCTTCAAGAGCCTGAATAATGGTCTGCATCTATCTGACGATCTTGCTATGAAGCGATTCAATGCTGCTATCCTCCCGGCAAGCTTTTGGACTTCCTTCCTGTTCTTCGGTGAAGGCATATCTGTCAAAGCCCTGATCTGGTCGGGATTAGCTTCAATTCCTCGCCTTGTAATGAGATAACCTAAAAATTTCCCTGAGGTCACTCCAAAGATGCATTTGGCAGGATTGAGCTTCATTTGATACTCTCGAAGACGATCAAATGTTTTCCCGAGATCACCCAGATGTAACTCCCGAGTCCTTGTTTTAACCATCATATCGTCTATATATACCTCCATCGTCACGCCAATCATATCATGGAACATCTTATTGACGAGACGTTGATAAGTAGCTCTCGCATTCTTGAGACCAAAAGGCATCACTCTGTAACAAAAGACGCCCCTATCAGTCGTAAAGGCCGTCATCTCCTGATCTGGCTCATACAGAGGGATCTGATTATAACCCGAATACCCATCCATGAAAGATAAAATCTCATATCCCGAGGTCGCATCAACCAGTTGATCAATCCTCGGCAAGGATATGGATCTTTAGGGCAAGCCTTATTCAAGTGTGTGAAGTCTATGCAGACTCTGATCTTCCCATTCTTTTTCGGAACAGCCACTATGTTGGCTAACCACTGAGCATTGTTGACTTCGCGGATGAATCCGGCCTCCAGGAGTTTATCAATCTCTTCCTGGACTGCCTGTTGCTTCTCTGGAGCAATCCTCCGAGGTCTCTGTTTCACAGGTAAATGATCTCTATTTACCTGTAAATGATGGCAAGAAATGTCGGGAGATATACCCGGCATATCGTTGAATGACCATGCAAAAACATCCATATAAGATTTTAGAAAATCAGTGTATGATATCTTTTCTTCGATAGATAAACCAGCCCCGATATAAGTATACTTTGGGTTTTCCTCACTACCGAGGTTAACCTAATCAGTCTCCTCAACCGCGGGACTCGTCCTTTGCTCAATCATATCATTATCATCTTCCCGGCTCAGCGCAGTCTGCTCCAGACTTGCCGGGATGCGCTCTGACTGCTATTTTTCTGTAACTACGGATGAAATTCCCTTTCCACGTTGATCCTCCTGGATTGGGACCTGCTTCGATTTCAAGGCCATGGCATAACATTTGGCCGAGATGGCCTGATCTCCCTTGAGTTCCATAATCCCATGAGCAGTCGGGAATCGGAATAACTGATGATAAGTTGACGGTACGCCCTTTACTTCATGTATCCATCCTCTCCCCAAAATGCCGTTGTAAGGGGATGGTGTATCTAGCACAAGAAATTCGACCATAGACGTGATCGGTCCCGTCTTCACTGGCAGAATTATTTTTCCCATTGCATATTCTCTCTGGCCATTGAATCCGACCAAGGGAACATTGCTCTGGATGAGATCTAATGGGTTAAAACCCATCTTCCAATAAGCCTCTACAAATAGAATTTCTGCTGAGCTCCCGGGATCAATCAACAGACGCTTCACCTCATAATTACCCACAGGCAAAGTGAGCACTAGCGCATCCGAATGTGGATGATCTACTCCCACGAGATCTTTATCGGAGAAGAAAATGGCTGCGTCGGTGCTTTCCATCATTTCCACGGGATCTGTTATTCTAGGTCCCATTGATAGGTACAAGATCTCATTCAGGTGTTCGACCTTCCTGATTTTAATCCTGTCCACCCTCTCTGTCTCTCCACGGGATAGTTGCCGTCCTCCTTCGTGTATAACATCAATTACCAACCCGCGTTCTTGCTGTTTAACGGGGTTCTTATCCTTCTTGAGAACCTCGGCTCCAGCTACTGCCCCAGTTGTGCTGGCAATGAACTGTTGCAAAAAGCCTTGGTTAATCAGGTCCTCGATCTTATGTTTCAGCGCCCAGCATTTATTGGTTATGTGCCCTGCTTCTTGGTGGAAGGCACAGAACAGATTCATATCTCTATCTCCCTTCAAATCCGGCCTCATTGGTCTAGGATATTGAAGATACTTCTCGTTTTTAATCAGATCAAATATCTGACTAATGGTTTTGTTCAAGGATGTAAAAATCCTCTTCTCTCGACGGGGATACTGTCCAGTGCTCCCCGACTTCTCTGATATCTTCACGGGAATCTCTGCCGTCGTGATAATCTCAGCTGCAGCCTTCTGCTTTCCCTTCGAAATTTTGCTGGAGGTCGAGGCCTTCTTCACCTCATTCACAGATATAGCCACTCCTTGGCCTCGCTGGAGTGTGTTGTCCTCAAGTTTAGAGTATTTCTCAACTCGAAGAAATAGGGCTTCCATACTCACTGGCCTATTCTTCGTTAGAGACATGTATAGTCCAGAACTTGTGGATAATACCTTGCGAAAGGCTGTAACGGCATGCTTATCATCACAGTCTTCCACTATGGTCATGAGAGTATGGAATCTCTTTGTAAAATCTTGCAAGGTTTCTTTCTGATCACAATGTACATTAAATAGTACATCGACATCGTTCTTATGTAATCTGTTGCAAGAATATCGAGTGATGAAGAGAGTACTTAACTTGGTGAAGTCAGAAATGGTTCGGGGGGCTATCTGGTTAAACCAGATCAACGCATCGTCGCTTAAAGTGAAGGGAACATCCTGCAGAGGAGTTCGTCTTGAAACTCCCACATCGTCATCGCCTTTCTGAAGCGGAGTACGTGATTTACAGGATCTGTCTCTCTTGTGAATATCGAAAATTTGGGATAAGAGAAAGATTTTGGGGCACGATACCCCTGTATCTCTTCTGTAAAAGGAGAATCTCTGGGAATTCTCGTTGCCATCGATGTCATTTTATCAGCCAATGTTTCTTTCTTTCCCATCATCTCAGCTACCAGATCAGCTATTTGCTTCCTGGTTTCTGGCTGAATATGATCCGAGCTTCGCTGACAGGAAGACTCGGCTTTATGACGCTTCTCTGGAAGCGGAATTTGGGAATCTCTACGTCTACTACGTGGATTCCGCAAGACAGATTCCTCTGAATTTGATCTGTCCGAATGGAAATGACTTTTCTCATGGTAACTATGCCCGGCTGTACCAGATATATAGCCACCGATTCGTTCAGCAGTCATCCGCTGCTTCAACTCCTCATTTTCTTCGCGCAATTGGGCAATCATCTTTTGCTGATTGTCCAATTCTCTCGCTCTTCTACCCTCCGTAATAGCATCTCTGAGATCGCTAGTTGGGTTCTTCTCTCTTCCACTCCTGAGACCTGTGCGTTTGGTATCCACCATTGTTCGAATCGAATATCTCTTAGAATGAAAAACTTATAGTCATTTCCCACAGACGGCGCCAAAAGATGTGGGGAAAAAATATCTGATCTAACCCACACAATCTTCGAGGTCAGACGATTCGGATTATGGTGATGATCGGACGACTCTGATGCTCCAGGATGAAACTGCTTTCTCCTCTGCGAAGGATAGGATGATCTCCAGATGAGATTTGGTTGTACCTGTTGACAAGGCTCCGACGCTCAAGTCAGCTTAGGAAATGTAACAGGTTTCGAGAAAATAGTAAAAAGGTTTCAGAGTTTAGGCTATCTGGATCTGGAGAGCAAGATCCTCTTCTCAGTCCTGAGGGTCTCATATTTATACCCTTAGAACTGGCGTGACTCACCTTCCACGTGTCTAGTCGTTATCAGTCAATGATGACTCGGATGGATTCTGTTATAAAACAGAATCTTATGGTTATATCTTGACTTCCTTGATTCAGTTTATACCTGAAATAACTGAAATGACACTGAGGTGGCATCCTTCGTGTCAGGTATTCAGATAAGGTGATGTCAAATTCGTGATAGTTCAACTAGCTGCCATGTGGCCAATATTCATTAGTTAAGAAATCGATTGTATTCAGAATACTTACCTCGTACGTAAGAGATCCTGCCACGTAAGTCATTTGACATCATCTGGCTTTGCCGGGATGATATTGAAATAGATCCCGTCAAGTAAGTCTGATGACCTTGTCGGGGTAAATGCATCCAGCCAATAATGTGACCTTGCTGGGATGATGTCCCGGGAAGAGATGCTGGATTTCCCGGGATGAGATACTAGAGTTGCCAGGATGAATTCCCGGGATGACATATTTGGAGTTCCCGGGATGATATGCTTGAGTTTCCCGGCATGAGAACCTTGAGTTCCCGCGATGAGATTGTAAAAGATCCCGTCAAGTATGTCTGGTGATCTTGCCGTGATAAGATTGTAAAGATCTCAAGCCAGTAGATATCGGCGGGATGAGATTGTAAATGATCCTGTAAAGCATGTGTCGATCATTCTATTCTGACACGTGGCATTTCCAAGTAATAGAAATCGTGTGACACGATGGGCAATTTATGGCTCCTGATGATGACTCTAGCGCATTTACTCTCGCGTGCTGTCTTCTAACACGCGTCGTGTATTCGAAACCGCACGTGCTAAGCCAGAGATACGTGTCCAATTTTGACTTGCTGGAAAATACGGCACCCACAATTATTATGATTGGTCAATTTTTACTAATATGCATTAGAAGATTATTGAAACAGTATATCTCACATTCACATGCACAGTGAGTATTTCTGCAGGAATGGATTTGATAGAGGTGTGAAATCTTGTATTATTGGAATTAGGAATAAACCTCTACTGATTATAACTTCAAATTAGTAGTGTTCCTACCTTTAGTTGATTTCGAAACTGCACTATAGTCGACAGTTGGCTTCCCAAATGAGAGTTATAATATTAAAGAAACAGCTACCTCCACACAAGTTAGAGTGTATGCCATATGTATGGCCCTATTTAAAATTGAAGTCTGATTCTCATTGTTGCAAAAAAGGACTATCTACATAGAAAGTGAAAGCTACCTATATTCAAAGTGAAAAGGGTGTAAAAGACAACCAATTTGTTAGAAAAATTCTTATCCATCAGTAAATATCCATATACATGAGAGTATGTAAGATCCCTATATAACTCTAATGAGGATTTTATGATCGGATACAGGATACATTCAGATTTCAATACTTATGAGAAATCATTACTGAAATCTTATCCGGTACCACAGATAGACTCATATCACTTACACGTGATGATATTATTGTTGATATTTGAATCTATGATTATTAGTGATCTGTGATTTGCGCTAATGTCTAAAAGAATTAATATTTTTTGATGAAGCAAAAGATTGCACTAACATGTTAGTTAATTCTCTCAAATCAGAATCAGTGTTTATTGCTTACCAAGATTGTCTTCATGAAGTGAATTCTATATTTTTCTGATGTTTTATCTTTTCTTGAGTAGTTTAATAATGATTTTTTTCTTGAAAAGATTTTCTTGGGGGTCTTGGAAAATGAGCCTATTGGTTTAAAATTTAAAAAAAAAATTTCTTCCCGAACCAGTCCAATCGATTGGAGGGTACAGCCCAATCGATTAGACATCTCCAATCGATTGGAGAGTATAGCCCAATCGATTGGACAGTGCGACGTTCAATTTTACAAAACCCAAAATGGGTCATTTTCAACCCCAATCGATCCAATCACCTCCCAGATTTCTCCCAATCAATCGCAGGTGCCCGATCTACTGTTCACATAAGGTTTTGTGGAGCGATTCTCTCGATTTTATTGTTTTCCACTTCACCCTCTTCGTTGTGTTTTTGGAGATTTTCTTATCAAAAATGGAGATTTTTTTGTATTTTCTTCCTTTCTTGGTGCTCATGGCAACTAATCCTCGTCGTAGAAGAGCTATTGTGGTATCTGAAGAAGAAAGTGCTAATGAAGAACCGTTGGTTCAACGGACTCAATCACGAGTCAAACGGGGTGGTCGACTCAGTGGGTCGCAACACTCTGAGCAGGGTGAATCATCCAGAGGACCTAGGAGAGCTCGGGGTCGTACCCGTCATAGCGATATTCCTTTGGTGAGTGCTCCTATTTCCCCGTTCATTTCCGATTCCGCTAGAGATCGCTTTAAGCATTTCTCTAGTCGGAAATTCACTACTGAGAAAGTAGTTGAGTTTAGCACTATTTTGGGTACTATGGTCCATTCATTGTTCATATCTCGTGAGTGGGTTCCTATCACTCGCTTGACCATTCCATTTTACCCTATCCTGGTTAAACTTTTGTATGCCAACATGCCCGTCATTCAATGTGATGACCCGAGTAAGCTATCCTTCCAGACTTTTGTCTCTAGGGCTTACCTGACTATTACACCTGATCTTATCTCTACTTTGTTGGACATACCTCGTCCGTCTACCTCATATGAGTTCATTCCTAGGACTCATGAGATAACGACTTCTAGGGTCACCTTGACCGAGACTCTCACAGGGCAGATATTTGACTAGAGTACCTTCATACCTCTTACATCTCTTCTCCCTGAGTATCGTTTGTTATACCTCATTTATGGGTACAACATTAATCCACCTGGCCGTGGGGCATAGGTGAACATTGATCGTCTTCAGCTTCTTTACCATCTAGGCACTGGATTTGTCATTAATCTTCCGAGATTCATTTTTAGAGCCATGGTTAGAGCTAGTAGCCAGTTGGCTAACCATCCTTGTCTCCCTTTCCCTTTACTAGTGAGCTCTATCCTACTTTATCTAGATGTGGCGATTCGAGCCAATGAGGAGGGGTGCTCTCCCATGGGGCCTATTGGGCATTCTACTATCAGGAAGAGCATGTCTCAGGTTCAGAGAGTGACAGATGTACCTCCACACTTCGATGATATTTTCGATGAGGACTTGGGGGATGATACCGAGCTAGGGGGTCAGTAGCCAAATACTGAGATGCATCCTCCAGAGACACAGCCATCCTTTGTTCAGCCTCCTGAGTTGTCTACTCCTTACTCCTTTGAGTCTCTTCATCATCAGACGGTGGGATTCAACCAGCGTCTCATAGCGCATGAGGAGCGGACGGCATAGAGCTTTCGCTGATTAAAGGAGGGACAGGAGAAGATGTCGGGCTCCATGTACAATATGCAGTAATACATGAAGTACCAGTTCACCATGATGGGATTTGGACAGCATCCACCAACTCATGGCCCTGATCAGCATGATGGTACTGAACCATCTACATAGACTCTTAGAGAGAGAGATCTTAAGAGTTATCGGATGTTTTTACTTTTGTTATTATTGTACACCGATAAACTCAAATTATGTATGGTTATACTCTGCCTATGTTATATTGTGTTACAACGTATAAACCAGTATATAATTGGTTATGGATGTATATATTGCACTTGTGTTATCATGTTTATCATGATAATCTTCATTGCATGCTTATTATTTGCTTATATTTCTGTACCTTTGTCAATCTGTGACAAAAAGGGGGAGAGAAAATCATAGAGGTAAAAATAAGTTGATGCATGAAATAGGGGAGAGAAATTTAGGGGGAGAAAAACTTTTCATTATTTTTTCTAATTTCTCTACTTGTGATATGCATAATTTGACTCACTGTATTTTATATAATTTATTGATTGCCGATGATATAACATGGTATGTATTGTTGGTAGAATGTGAAGGGAACAGATCAAAAGCCATTACACTATACTTGTTCGACTATCTCCAAGAGAGTGTGAAATAGTGAGTGAATCATGTAAGAGGGTGGGATTGTATTTTCTATTTTTTATCTTCTTTATGATTAAATATTTTTTGTCACGGAATTGCCAAAGGGGGAGATTATAAGGAATATTTTCATATTCAATTTGGCAAAGATTCTGTTTGACATAAAAACATTCTTGTAACCGTTCCTACGAGCACTAGTGTAGTGTGAAGATGTCGTGGTACGCATACTTCGCCAACTACGTGAAGACTAAAAAATAGAGACAGCAAGAATCAGACGGTTGACAACATGAGTCATTTGAGTAATTGCCGATTTGTCAGTTAACGATCGTGTACGCTCGTTTAGGAAGGTAAGTGACTTAGTGGCCATAGGAGTTGATTAAAATAAAAAAATATATTGGTCAAACTTAGTCATTGGACAGACCCAAGTCAAAGTCAAATTTATTGACTAGTCGGATAATCCAATCAATTAGACATGTATCCCCAATCGATTGGACATAGCCCAATCGATTGGAGACACTGTATAATCAATTGAAGACTAAGAGGTAGAAACTTATTTAAGCATAATCAATTGGAAACTCTGTGAAATCGATTGGAGCCTTCGGGACAAAAATCATTCTGAGTACAATCGATTGGAGACTCTGGGTAATCGATTGGAGCCTTCGGGATAAAAAGTTATTTATGTTAAATCGATTGGAGAACCCTATGCAATCAATTGGTGCCTTCAGAACAGAAAACTTATTGAGACCAATCGATTGGACACTTATCCCCAATAGATTGGACTAAGAGTACAATCGATTGGACCTTGAACAGAATTGGTCTTTTTTAGATCCAAAATTCTAGGTTCCATCATCCTACGTTCCACACGACTCAGGGTCTTGGAATTCTATAAATAGAACCCTTCTATGCCTTTTTTAAATACACACAGAGACACAGAGTGACTCAATTTTCAAGAGAGAGAAGCAAAGGCTTTATTTATTAGAGTGTCCATTCGAAGAGCAAGAAGCTAGTTTTTTCATTCACATCTTGTGAGCTTGTTTTCTTCTCGATCAAAGTCAAGACCTTGAACTTTACTCGGCCGTGGTTTTCCACTTCTATATTCAATCTAGTAAGCCTGAGAGTACCAGTGTGACTCAACACTTTTGAGCAACTTGGGGTTCAGGGTGTACTGAATCATTCACCTTCTGCAAAGGCGGGAGTATTGAGAATTAAGATCGGAAGAGCCGATCGACGGTAGGTTTGGGGTCTACCAAACTGAACAAGCGGATAAGGCTTCTTGGCTGAAAGGACGCGCGTGGATTCGTGGCGTTGATTCAGAAGACGTAGATGCATCGGCAGTAGGCCTTGGCTAAGGTTGGAAGCTGTATTTGCAATAGTGCTGCATAGGTAACCTTTGTTTCGTTTAACTTTTCAATTAGTGATACTTTCCGTCTGGACGTGGTCCCGTGGTTTTTCCTTGGCTAAGGTTTCTGAAAATAGGTTTTTTTTCTGCGTCGTTGGTTACGGAAACCCTAATTCCAACACATTTGTAATTAATCCGAATTTCAATCCTGCAAAAATGTGACTTTTGTATAGGGATTCGTGTCGGATGTCGATCCTCACTCGGGGTAAGTTTGTGCAAGCAGAGAACCATTAAAGGATTGGCCAAGGGAAATGGTGATACTTGGGGTGCGGATGATGGAGTTGTATAGCCGGTGATGCGAGTCACCGGTGCACGCTTGGAGAAGATGAGTGTAGGCTATCAGCTTTGATGGTGAAGGGCAGCACTTGGAGGAGAAAAGCAATAGATATGAAGGTGGGCTGTAGAGGAAGAGTGCAGGGGCGGTTTGCTGAACCGTTAAGAGCTGTAGGTTCTTAAAGTTGCAGTTGGGAGATGATGGAGGTGATGATGCCATGGAAGAGGTGGAGGACGGTGGTGTGCATCTTGTGGAAGACGAACCAGGGGTAATGGAGGTTTGGGGCTGGCAGCAATAGAGAAGAACGTGGTGGAGAGAAGGTGGGGGGAAGACGTGGTGGCTGTTGTTGGAGGCGCTGCACGTGGTGGTGAGGATGAAGGGAAAAATATGGGGAAAGAGAGATGGAGACGGTGAAGAGAGAGGTGACCGGAGTTGCAGGCTGCAACTCCGGTAATCAAAACTTTGAATGAAAAAAATGGTGCTGCTCGTGGCAGCAAGATTTGCTGCGCACAGGCGGAGGGTGGAGAGTTTCAGATGAAGGAGAAAGAGAAGGAGACGACAGAAGGAGAAGAGAAGAAGGAGGTGGCCGGAGTTCTGCAACTCCGGCCGGAATGAGGAAGAAGAAGAAGAAGAAGAAGAAGAAGAAGAAAGAAGGGAAAACGTGGGAGAAGATTCGGAGAAGGTTTTGGGGAAGGAGAGGAGGAGAGGGGAGAGGGATTAGGGTTCGAACGAACCCCTATCCTTCTCCTTTTAAAGCTCCCTATTTCCTTTAATGGAAATAGGGTATTTTTTGAAAATAAAAAAATATGAAAATATTTTTTTTTTTTTAAGTAAAAACCTACTTTTCTATGGGGAATCTCCCCAATTAGTGGACCCCCCATTTAATTAAAATTATTTTGAAATTCGCGGGGTCCACTAACTGGTCGGACAGCGGGTCGATGAAGATGGGCCCGGCTATTGGCCCACATGGATTGATGATGTCCATCGTCTCACAAGATGATGTGACAGACAGTCTGATAGCGATCGGATGGATGGTGACTTGATTGGGACTCAGATTGGTAGATCGACGGATCTAAAGAGATCCAACAGTCCGATTGAAGATCCAACGGTCCGATGGAAGATCCAACGGTCAGAAAGCTAAGGGAGATGAGATAGAGCCGATGGGCAGGAGTTCTGGGGTTAGGTCAGTAGATTCGAGGACCGAGAGATGAAGAGAGAGAGAGAATAAGGAGAGATGAGAGAGAAAGTATCAGAAAATAGAGAGAAAAGCATTGGCGGAGGGTCTGGAACCCTGGTCTTCACTGTGACCATCCTCACGCTTTTCCAGTAGAGTAGATTATCACTCCTTGCTAACTCATGTGGCTTTAAACACTTTGGTTCGTCTCTTGGTCATTGGCTCTCCTACTCTCTTCGTTCTTTGGGCCGGCTTTTCGATCCTCTTGTTCAGCCCGTAATAGGCTCATATCTTCTAAACATAGCCTGTGGACTCTTTAAGCTTTGATAATGGGCTTTCATGATCCATGTGGGCCCACAAGTCTCGAGAATCATCCAATCAGGGTTTCCTGCGATAGAAAAAAGCGCGTAATGAGAATTAATCAGAACGGCTTAATATCTAGACTTCTAAAAATGTGTTTAATGCATGCAAATATACCATTTCGTCCAGAAAAGTGTGTTCCACGCAACAGAAGAGGCTCTTACGTAGAAAAGTAGATAAATAGAGCATTTTACGTAGGAGAATGCAATAACGCTAAAAGGATAATTGCTTAAAATAAGCACTTTTGAGCGAATATCAGTTTCCACGTAAAAATCTCTTGTCTTGTGTGATTGTTTGTTTGTATTTCGCAATCTATCTTGATTAGATCAAACGACAAAAATCAAATATACCGCAGAGGTATATTTGATTTGAGTCGGTTATGATAATCCTTTGTCAAATAACCAAGGCATGCGATTTTATCCCCTTACCATCAACCAGTAAAATTGTGTAGGTATAATTAATTTTAAATACCTAATCAACCCCTCTTCTAGGTATATTAAGTTAAAGAGAACGGACATGTGGAATTTCACTCCCCTCCATTGTTTTCAAGTTATATTTCCAAAATTATTGTGGAAGACTCTAGGGGTTGTAAATATGCTTGTTTATACTTTTTGTATTTAATATAGTTGGTTGGGGTCTTGTTTAACCCCAAGCTTTCCCTCTCCAAAAAATAAAAGAACCTCTCTCCCAACGTTTGTGGTGGCTTCAGAGTCTTGGGACTCAGATGGATCAACCTCAATCGGTCGAGCAATGCACTGTGAGGATTTAGGTTTGGGAGTGAGTTTCTGAGCAATCACTTCTTGAGAAATTCACCAAGACAAGTCCTCGGTAGAAGGAGGTTCAACGGCTTTGATGTTTCCATGAGAGTCAAGGCCGATTAGACATTGATATACGTCGACAGGTAGCACTCGAAGATTCATGCAAAGAGGGATGTTCTCTAAAGCGACTTCGAAGGATGAGCTGTTAGTGTTGATGGCTGCACAAGAAGAAAATGAATTAGAAAAGTTTGAAGAAGCACAAAGAGAAAAAGTGGGAAACTAATAGGGAAGGAGGAGCCGAGATACCTTTTGTGTTGCATCCTTGGAAGAGAAGTCTCAGACCATCATCCTCAACCCCTCTTTCCCAGCCCTGTTTAACAAAGACATGGAAGTTCATCTAGTCCTTGTCGGAGTCTTGGATATGCTCGAGAATGGACAATTTGCCCGTTCGAGTTTTCAAGAAGAAGAAGGAAATGCTAGATGAGTGACTAGGGATTCTCTTTTTATGAAGTATTGGGAGTGACTGTCCTCCACTGAGAATTCTCGACCTAGTAGCGGCTATGTGCTCAAATGATCGGACTTGGCACCAGAAGTTGCCAGTGATTTGGCCAGGCGCAACTCAGAATAAGTTGAGGAGTTCTCAGGGGCAAGCCGAGAGAGAGATGAAAGGTATGGCCAGCCCTGATCTAGTTGATTGTGATGCAGATGGCATCATGATCAATGAGGGAGTGGTAAGAAAACCTCAGAGCACTGCAGACATGGGATAGTTCTACAGAGTCAAGAATATTGTATGCACAACGAAGGTCGTCAAGATCTGGACGTTCACACGTTAGCATATTGGCAATTTTTAAAGAGAATTTAGAAGACTTTCTAGACCTTGGAGGCATGGTGGCGAATAAAGGACAGAGTAAAAAAATGTTAAAACGGAAAAGAAGCAAGTATAGAAAAAAGGTGGAAACAAGAAATACCTAAAAAACGATTGTGCCAAGAAAGCCAAGTAATGAAAGTTGACAATGCTGAGAACGTTGAACAACAAGAAACGCAGAGCCGAGGACGTCGAGAAGTGAAGCTGAGAAAGTCGAGAAGGGAGTTTTGAGAATTGGGGAGCAACACGCAAGGTAAAAGTGAAAAATGAGGGGGGACCACAAATATATAGAGGAGGGGTAATTATGACCATGTAAAGGGCGGAAAAAAGTATTAAAACTGAAGAGGCGATTTTCACACGTCGCTCGGGAAAACCAATAGACTATCGATGTGTAATACATTGATCTTTCGTTTTAGGGTATTATGGTAAATTCACCTAATAATGAAAACCTAAATCTTTTTCAGACTTATATTATTGGTTTAATATTATGTTTTAGTATTTATGTTTAATTTAGTTTCATATTGATAATTTTGAAAAACCTATTATTTTTGAAACTCGCTTATTATGGCTAAATTTTTTACTAAAAATAATGAACCATAACTTATAGGGGACTTTTTCTTTCCCCAGCTAACATTCCAGAACTTTTATAAAAAATTTATTTTATGGGCCCGAGACACCAAAAATATTTATATTTTACCCTTCCTAACTTACATGAGAAATTTATAACCTTTTATTGAGACATAAAAATTTTAGCGGGAGAGTTCGAGAGATTTTGACAAAAATAGTATTTTTATAATTTTTAAACTTTCCTACCATTCTTATTTTATTTAAAAATTAATATTTAATTATATTTTATTTATTGAATAAGAGTGTGGGACCCACAAATCACTTTTGGGTCATTTTGATGTCATTTGACACTTTTTCGGGATTTTGAACATTTTTTTTATGATTTTTATGTATTTAGACTACTTTTTTGTGATTTATGTGTGTATGACATGTGTCAATACCTTGTTGTATAAATATTTAAATTATATAATATAATTTAATTAAATTAATGAATAATTATTTGTGTTATGATTGTTGGGTGGGCTCGTATGGCCAATCTAGAGGCCTTTTGGGCTTAATAATATTTTTAAATGAAGCCTAGTTGATATATACGGGCCTTGGGCCTATTTTTAACCCATTAATAATGTAAAATATAGGTTTTTGAGGGTTGAAAAAGTTATCCCTTTGATAGTTACGAATTTCACTAAAATAAAAATCCTAATACTTCCCTAAACCTATTTATGAAAACCTTAAAGCTTTAGAAGCTTTCACAAATCCAAACTCTATTAAAGAATAGAGAAATCTCTATTAAACCTTCATCCAGGCTCCGATCGTACTTGAGCAAGAAGAGAGAATTGACGGGGACTCCGAATGTAAGAACATACCCCGACGAGAGGATGATCCGACGACTTTCAAATTTAAAGAAACTTTCAATTTCTATTAAAGTTCAATAAATCTTAAGGTAAGTGTGCTTGATCCATCTTATGCTTGTTTTTCTTCAAGTTATTACTTTTTTTTCATTATATAATAATACATCTTCACTATACATTAATTTTGACATGATTTAGTTTATTTTTTATTGAGTTGATAATTATTTTGTGCCACCATAATGAGTTTGGCCACGACTTATTTAGCACTCATAATAGATGATCATGTTCTTTATAATTTTTGTGTAGGGTTGAAGACTTACATATTTTTTTAATTATTTTTTTTAGAAAACCTTGTGAATATATTTTCCACAACCATTGAATTTGTATTTTTCCGAGTTGTATTTATTTAGTTATATTTTTTCTAATGTGCTGTACTTTTTTTCACAACCTAGAATTTTAGATTTTGTATGGTCCATTTCATTAAAGATTTTGATCTATATTTTCAATCTAAATATTTTATAATTAATTTTTTTAGATACCTATATGCATCTATTTTCCAAATGAGTTGAGTTTATATTTTTTGGATTTTTATTTATTAAGTTATGATTTTTCAAAGGTACTGGACTTTTTTATAAAATTTAGAATTCTAGATTCTGTATGGTCAAGTTCATTAAAGATATTGATCTATATTTTGAACAAGAATATTTTTCTAATTACTTTTCATAGATACTTTTATGAATCTAATTTTCAAATTCCTTGAGTTTGTATTTTTTTAATTTTTATTTATTTAGTTATGCTTTTTAAAATGAGTTGAACTTCTCAATAAAATTTAGAATTTCAGATTCTATGCAGTCCATTTGATTAAGGATTTACATATATAATTTGAAACTAAATATTTTTCTAGTTATTTTTCATATAAATCTATGTGAATCTATTTTCCAGATTCATTGATTTTGTATTTTTAGGATATGTATTTATTTAGTTGTAATTTTTTTAAGGTACTGATATTTTCTACAAAACTCAGAATTTTAAATTTTGTACATTTCACTTCTTTAAGAATTCCGATTTAGATTTTAGAAATAAATTAATTTGAATTTATTTTTCATAGAAACCTCATTGAATATAGTCCTTAAATATATTGAGTTTGTATTTTTTTAATTTATATTTATTTAGTTATGATTTTTTTTAAAGAAAATATATTTTTTCTACAAAGGCCTATTTCTTGAATTTTAGATGATTAATGGCCTTGGGAACCCTTAGTGGTTCGGTCATAATTATTAATTATTAAGGTTTTAGCCTTGTTGTTTGACTTAGACTTGTATGTAGAGATCCCACCCATGTGTCTTCGATATCTCATAGGGTTCGGTCATGTGTCTTGGATTTCTCTTTAAGATTTGATCTTGTATCATTGATTCCTCATAGGGTTCGGCAATGGAGTATTGGTTTCTCTTGTAATTTTTACTTGTATTATTCATCGATGTTGATCGTGATCTTTGATGATCGTTTACATGTTATTCATGTTGTTTAACCCTAGTTCATTCCCATTATTATTCTTGATGATCATGTGTTTATTTTATATTCTTATTTAAATGTTAAATACATGTGTTGCTTATTCCATGTAACCTTAGTATTATCTTGTTGTTATACCATGATCATCACATTATTTCATATAAGGTGTGTATAAGGGAATGGGGTTGAAGTATATTATATATATTTATATTAGTTTTATCAATTAATCAGGGTTCGGTATCTTAGGATGAAAGGCCCCAGACGTTATTATATCCTGCAGATGGGTCGATGAAACCGCTCCCACTGCGGGAAGGAAATTGAGACCCTATGTGGTTATAGGTACTAGTTGCATTTGCATCCCGTACTCACTTGCATTCACCCTCATATTTATGCCATCCTTATTATATGATTGAGATGCATACCTTAATTAAAAACTTGTATAGTATGACATCATACCATGCACATTGTCATATTGCTGGGCATCGACTCACAGTGCTACACCGATACCATTTTTAGATTTTGAGAAATTGGGTACGTGGGATGATTTTGAGATGAAAGACTCCGGTGTACTCGAGGAGATCAACGAGGATTTGGGAGTCGATCCCACACTTTAGAAAATTGTATTTGATTATTTTATAACATTATTTATTTATTTTCACGTGCATATATGCATTTGATTGAGAGCATGTTCTCACCTCATTCTCTCCACATTTAGTTGATTGATTAAATTATTTGAATTATGAATTATTTGAATTATTTATTTTCTACATCTAGACTTTTTTTTTGCTTAGTAGATTTTCGAATGAACCTTAGTAATCTAATTGACCTAATTGGACCACTAGGGGACATTCATAGATCACCTCGGGGTTCGGGTAGGGGTTGATCCACGAATTTTCAGGTCATATCTGAGTATCCGGATTCGGGGCGTGACACGATGTGTGATAATGTAATTAATGAAGAATAGGACTAAATAGACATTTAGGATGCATCGCTCAAGAGAGCCAATGGATGATCGACGTGTGGTAGAACATTTAACATGTGGAGTCGAGGGTTCTCAGCACAGTTTCATAAAGGCCGAGCAAAGGATCACTCGACCAGACGAGAACCGATGTGGATGACCCTCGGATGAATGTAAACGAAGAAGGGAGGACAATTCTTAGATCCAGTGTAGTAAGTAGAGAGCCAGATGGACTTTCCGACAGTTGACAATTGGTGGAGAAAGTCAGTCGACAATTGGTAGTTAACCCTATCAGTTGAGAAAGTCAGTCGGTAGACGATGATTGATCGTGTCTGTGAAAAATGTGAGAGGGTAGTTGGCAGTTAACCCACTTAATGGAGAAAGTTAGTAGGCGGTTGATTGTGTCAGCAGAGAATGTCAAGCAGGTAGCCTTGATAGTAGAGAAAATTAGTTAGTAGGTAGTCATGTCAGTGGGAAACGTATATCAGAGAAAATGTGTAGAACATGAGTCAATCTTGAAACGTCAGCAGGTATTGGAGGCTTATAAATAGAAGCATTTGGAGGAAAACAAGTACGCGTGAGATCCATATTTTTGTGCCCTAAAATTTTGATTTTCATTGGATTGATTTAAGCATCGGAGGCTCTACCGGTGGGAATCCATAAGAAGGAGTTCTTGCAGGAGACTAGTCGGCAATCGCTGTACTAGTTTACAGAGACCTCAAAGAACCTACTCAGGCACCTCAGTGCTTGTCTCAAGGTCTAGTCGGCGGTAGCCTGCCTAGTTGGTTCTCGGGAGTGACGTGCGAGGCATTTTCCCCCTACAAATTCCCATACGATGTTGAACATAAATTGGATTTGAATCTAGCACATAGATATCGATTATGATACTTTTAAGTTGAATTTGGATTTGGATATGGATCTACCAAGATCCGAATCAGGATATGGATCATGATATTAAAAGTCGAAATTGGACTTGAATCTACTTTAGACTTGACCCAAATCCAAACCTGGATATGGATCATGATATTTAAAGTTGAATTTGGATTCGAATTTATAAACATCATGTTAATTTTATTTTCGAAATGCTTTTTTTCAGATTTTCTTTTGATAGAATTGGTCTTCAATCCATTTCACCGTAATTAGTGTCATTACAAGCCCTTTTAAAGTCTTATGATCACGTGTAAGTGCACGTGCTACCCACTAGCAATAGTAAAGAGAATTTGAATATTGATTTGCCATCTCCGTCACTTTTAAAAAATTTCAAAGTTTCTACAAAGACCACAATGCCCTTGTTGGAGGAACCGGGCACTCTCGTATCACGTGGGAGCCTCTCTTGTCCGTCACGGTCCCGACTAGCCGACTATTGACCGTTAGCGCGCTCGACAAAAAAAAACAAAAGTGAAACCTGTTACAGCATAGAGTGCGCCTGCAGTCAAGATCAGCCGTACCAATCGGTCCAGTTGCACATTCAAGGACTGCCACTTGTACACTGAGTTGAGGTTAGAAATATCTTCTTGATGTTTTTCCTTTCAATATTCCACGTGGCAGAAATTTTGGGGTCCACTGACCCATGGATCCTTGGTGGATCGACTCAAAAAAAATCAACCTGATTAGATCTAGGGTTTTAGCCATTACATTTGAGTAACCTAAAATGCTTAAATCCAACTACTGGAATCAACTTAAAAAACAGAAAGAAAGAAAAGCTCAAATCCAATGGCTATGAATCGCCAATCAGGAGTGGGCCAAACATCAATGGGTCAGTGGGGGGGTCGAAAGATTAATTCTTGAGCGGATACTTGATTAACGTTGATCCGTCCATCGGCGGAGCGCATCCTGCGTACAGTAAGATGAGCGGCTCACTCAATAATCATAGGTAAGGGCTACTAATACACACTCTCTCTATCTCACACAGACGCACGGAGCAGTACCAACTTAACAGCAAAGCGTCCCTGCTTCAGGTATTTTTTTAATAAAACCGCCCTTTTCACACTCTCTCTCTCTCTAGCCTTTGGGAGTAAAGAAAACAAAAATTTAGAGAGAGAAATAGTAGAGAGACGAAGACGATTTAAAAGCAGAAAGAGAGAGAAACATTATACACAGTCTCAGAAAAAAACTTACATTGTTGTTGAAGAGAGAGAAACATTATACACAACCTAACGACTCTGTTTTTCCTCTTTCTCTGAATCTCAGAATAGAAACCCTTGAAACGAAAAAAAAAAAAGACTTACTGCAGAGAAACCCCAAATCTTCGAATCAGAACTGGTGAAGATTTCGAGCTTTTTGTTTCATTCGGATGTGAGAGCGTCAGATCCGTCATGGCCGATCATTCCGGCGAAAGGGAGGGCTTTTCTCCGGCGATGGCGATGCCGGAGTTGAGTTGCAGCGACGGTAACGGCAATGGCCGTTCTACGGCGAATGACGCATCTCCGGCGGCTGCGCCGACGCCTCCGCTGACGGTTTCGGGATCGTTTAAAGAAGGGAAGATGAGTAGGAGGCGGCCATCGGTTCGAAGGCCGAGCTTGGAGGCGGATGAGTTTATAAATCTGTTGCACGGGTCGGATCCGGTGAAGGTTGAGCTTAATCGGTTAGAGAATGAAGTCAGAGGTGGGAATGCGATTTGATCTGGTGGTTTTTTGAGGACGATTTGCTCATTTTACCCTAATTTCTATTGAAATGTTGGATTTTGAATGACTATTACTTCCTCTCGCAGACAAGGATCGGGAATTAGGGGAAGCGCAGGCGGAGATCAAGGCGTTGAGGTTGTCAGAACGCCTGAGAGAAAAGGCCGTCGAAGAGGTCATTTTTATTTTTTCGATTTTCTTCAAATATTTGTGCTTCGTTTATTTGTGTCTCCATTGATCAGCTAATGGTTGAATTTAGCATCTTAGAAGTTTAGTTTGAGTTAGTTTTATTTTTTTAAACGTTAGGGTGACTTTTGACTATATGTATTTGAAGATTACTATATCAGTAGCATTGAGTTTATTAGCTTTGATTTTCCAATTATTCTCTAAGTTGGCATTTTTTTTTATCATAAAATTTCACTAGTTATAGGGTTTGTTTGGATCTCCAATTTTTTGTCAAAAAGGGTAAAGTTTAATTTATTTATTTTTGTTTCAATTTGTTGATGCTTTGAGATCATTATTTCTATGACTCGCAGCTAACTTGTTTTTGCTTTCCTATTCTTTAATAAATTTCGCTTTTTTATTTTTTAATTTAATAAATTATGCCTTCTAATTTGTTTAATTTGAGCTAGTTGTATTTCAAAGGCTTTCTTCTTCTTCTTTTTTATTTTTTTTGTTAAAGGTTTGCACTTTTTGATATTTATGATCAAATCCTCCGTATTTTCTGTATCTGGAATAAAAAAAACCTTGATTTTTTTCTTGTTGCATCTCTAATGTTATTTTCATTGTAGTTAAGGGACATCTTCCAAAATTTCAAAAATTCTGTATTGAACCAGTCAATTTTCTGAGAGGTCACTGTCAAAGCATTTAAAGGATTTTGATCTATCATTGTCTTGAATTGGGTATCCTTTCAATTTGATCTGGCTCATCTTATTGCTTTTGCAGATCCTTTTTTTTTTATATGTTTTGGGCAATTTCAGCATGTGCTTACAATGTAACCTGACTTGTTGTTCCAATGTTTGTGTTGGTTGTTTCTTAGCTTACTGAAGAATTGACAAAGGTGGAGGGGAAGCTCAAGCTGACTGAATCTCTTCTAGAAAGCAAGGTTTTGCATGCACCTTCTTAATCCTTTTTTTTTTGACAATTTGTATCTTTCTTCTGTTTGTGGCCATGCTTGATTTGCAGAAATTCTTGTGCAGAATCTTGAAATTAAGAAAATCAATGATGAGAAGAAGGCCTCTATGGCTGCTCAGTTTGCGGCAGAAGCCACCCTTCGAAGGGTTCACGCTGCTCAAAAGGATGATGACATGCCACCAATTGAAGCCATTCTTGCACCACTGGAGGCAGAGCTCAAGCTTGCTCGACAGGAGGTATTGTGCCTTTCTTATGCTCTATACTGTCATCCCCGCATTAAAATGACGCTCCTAATTTGTTAAGAAAAGGAACCATCATCAATAAGTTTTGCTGCTTATTTGCACCAGATAGCAAAGCTGCAAGATGACAACAAGGCGTTAGATCGCCTTACCAAATCAAAAGAAGCTGCTTTACTTGAAGCAGAGAGGACCGTTCAGGTTGCCTTGGCAAAGGCCTCTATGGTCGATGATCTCCAAAATAAGAACCAAGAGTTAATGAAACAGATTGAAATCTGCCAGGTATTTTGGGGTTATGTGTGCTGTTTCATCTCCAAGATCGTTATAACTTGGAATATATGTACTTTCTATAAGTCAGTTTATATTCTTCATGGGTTTTATGTTTCTACTGCTTGCATTCACTAGGAAGAGAATAAGATCTTGGATAAAATGCACCGCCAAAAGATTGCAGAGGTTGAAAAGCTTGGCCAAACTGTACGGGAATTGGAAGAGGCTGTTCTTGCTGGTGGTGCAGCTGCAAATGCTGTGAGGGATTACCAACGGAAAGTTCAGGAGATGAATGTAATTCTGCTTTTTTCTGTATAAGTGTTCAGTCTGCAGAGTTGCTTCAGACATTATATTTTTGCTTGTGTGGATATGCTGTACAATGCACCCTCAAGTATGAGTGTTTGCTTTACGTTCCACAGGAGGAGAGGAAAACCCTTGACAGGGAACTGGCCCGTGCAAAGGTCACAGCAAATAGGGTTGCGGTAGTGGTGGCCAACGAATGGAAAGATGCTAATGATAAAGTGATGCCTGTAAAACAATGGCTTGAAGATCGGAGATTCATGCAGGTTTGCATTGATGGTTTATTTTCTTTTTTTAGTTTCAATGTTCAAGTACTCATTTGCTGTATCCATCTTTCACCAAAAAGGTGTGTGTGTATGGGTGGCATCTATTAGTTTCCAGTCTGGTGGTTATTACATGATACTGTTGTTGCAGGGAGAAATGCAGCAACTTCGAGAAAAACTTGCTATTGCGGAGCGAACCGCAAAATCTGAAGCACAATTGAAAGTAATATTTGGTTTTACAGTGATAGATGCCTACCTGTACTAATAAGTCATTTCTTAGTTGGTTTATGAAAGAAATTTAGCAATGTGTTTTCTTGCACTGTTCAGGACAAACATCAACTTCGGCTCAAAGTGCTAGAAGAAGGATTGAGAGCGTCCTCGACCGGTAACAATCGCACCTCTTCAGAGGGGAGAAGTGTAAGCAATGGGCGTTCACGTCGCCAATCCCTGGGTGGAGCAGATAACATCTCCAAATTGACCTCCAATGGCTTTTTATCCAAGAAAACACCATCCTCTCAGTTGAGGTCTTCAATTTCTTCTAGCACCAGTACAGTGTTGAAGCATGCCAAAGGGACATCAAAGTCATTTGATGGAGGTACAAGGTCATTGGACAGGGGTAAAATCCTCTCAAATGGAACAGGCCCAAACTATTCACTGAATAAATCTTCTGATCGAGCTAGAGATGCTGAGGCAAATAATGCTTGGAAGGGAAACCCAGATGAAAAACCCAATGAGTTCCCTTACATCGATACGGAGGATTGTGTCTCTGGATTGTTATATGACATGTTGCAAAAAGAGGTCATAGCTTTGAGGAAAGTTGGCCATGAAAAAGATCAAAGCCTTAAAGACAAGGATGATGCTATTGAGGTGAATATTGTGCGATCTGTCTTACCATTTTATGCATTTAAAACGTAAGCTCACTATTGTTTGCAATTCATGGTGGTTCAGATGTTAGCCAAGAAGGTAGATACATTGACCAAAGCAATGGAGGTTGAGGCAAAGAAGATGAGAAGGGAAGTAGCTGCCATGGAAAAGGAGGTAGCTGCCATGCGTGTGGACAAAGAACACGACAATAGGGCTAAGCGACTTGGTAGTTCCAAGGGTCCTGTAAATAATTCTCAGTTGCTTCCGGGAAGGTATTTGTAATATAATCTTTCATCTTAGTTAAAGTAATTGTAACCATATCTTTCCTTCTCTATGTTATGCTTTTCATGCATCATCTTCCATTTGGAGATATAGAAGCTATGGTGCAGATTTGCAAAAGATTTCCTTTATTTTCTAGTCTTATGTAACATATCTTTTGAGTTTTTTTTTTCTTTATACCATGTTGTGCATGGTTTAGTCTTTTGGAATTTTTTTTTTATAATAAGTCTTTTGGAATTTATGTTTTGAATAATGTGGAGTGTACTATAATCTCTATAACAAGGGCCCTCCATTTTTTGAAATTTTGCTATGTATGCCATATTGTACTCACGTGTTAGACTTGCCGATATTTTTATTTAAACAAATCTTATTTTATCTTACAAATCTTGTTTTCATATATTATTTATATACCACCTATATGATTTTATATATATATATATATATAAACTTTATAGAACGGCTAAAAGCGAAACAATACAAGCATAACAGCTTAAGGAGGTCGAGGAGGTCGAGATGACCTGCAATATGCTGAAAGTAAAACAAAAAGCAATAAGAACAGCAAAAGGGAAAAGAGAACACCAATCACACATCTCTAGAACAAAGGACTTCTCAACGGAAAACAAAATCTTCGAAGAAGAGACCTCTACATTCCTTACGAGCCTTAAACCACAAGAACATCACCCGCTTAAATTTTTTTTTTTTTGATAAGTGTATGCTTTGAATAAAACGAAAGGAACTTTCAAGCAGGGCCTAAGAGGGTCGAGATGACCTACCAAAGGCAAAGTCGCCTACATTAGTGCCAAGAAAAGAAAACACAAAAAGAGGATCAAGCTAAGTCTCTTCTACATAACATGTCCCACCCGAGTACAAAATCCTCAAAGAATAGACCTCGGCACTCCCTAAATACTTTGGACCATAGAAACAAAAACATCCCCTTAATTTTCAGAATGATCGATGCCAAATCTCCGCTCTTTCCTTCGAAAATTCTTTGGTTCCTCTCTCTACAAAGACCCTAAACAATTGCAAAGGGAATCATCGGCCATAGAATCCGCTGTCTAGAGGAAAAGGCAAGAGATTGCCAGATTTGGATACACATCCCTCTTATGTATATCAGCTTCTCAAAATGCATTTTTTTTCAATTTTGTATACTTATTTTGAGTTAAATTATTTACACGAACTATATCTCACAATAGAATAAACTGTATGGTTGTTTGTGTATCAAGTTTGTGTTTGACACTAACAAACGTTTCCATTTCTAAGACTAGAATTCTATTTCATCTTTTGAAATCATAATTGTTCTAGTCTTAAGCTCAATGCCTTGAAGCTTATTTTTGACATCCAATTGGATGAGGTGCATCCAAGCTACGTGAGGCATATGCACCTTTATGATAACAATTCACAATGTACCCACATATGAATTTCACGAGCCTTTGGTTTGGATGTCATATACATTTTGCAATTTATTTATGCTTTTTTAAAGTTTCTGTATGTTGCACCATGGGGCTTACATTTGTTCTTCAATATTTAATAACTAAACCCCTTTTTTTAAATAAAGAGATTCTCAAAATTTTGGGCTTACCATCAGGCATGAATGTTGGTTTAAGATAACTACTAATAGGCAGTCAAAATGGGTAAAACCACAAAGGGGGGATAAGAAGTGAAAAAAAAGTGAAGATGTGAAATTGTAGGTTTGACAGTTTTCATGATTTAAAAAAATTGATTTAATTTGCTAAAATTCAGGTGAATTAAATCTAATTGTTTTTACTCAACAAATTGAAGTTTTACTAGACTATAAAATTATGATTTATGAAAATTCGCCAATAATTCAACCAAATTAAATTGTTTTGTTCGATAAAATTTGCAAACATTGATATTGTTCACAATTTTTGTAAAAATTTCGACAAAAAAATAAAAAATTTGAGGAAGTTTGCAAAACATTAAATTATTAAGTTTATGGAACTAATTCAAAACACATAAAACAAGCACTGATTTTTAGGGAATAATAAAACAAGTATGAAAGCACACTTATAACTCATTGTAGCACAATGAACAATCATTTGGAGTAACAAGTGTAAGATCAATAGCGTTCAATACATATTGATGCTATTTAACATATTGACATTCTGTTAGACTTGTGCCCATATAGTCTAGACATTATGATAGCAAATATTACATGGCTAATTGCTGAAACGTATGTCATCTAAGTATATAAAAGTCAAGAATGGCTTATGATCCGAGGTGATAACCATATGGAGATACAACTCCCTTCAAAACTTCCACCATTGGCCAGTAGCTTGATAAAATTGTTGTACAATGCGTTCGTAATACTAGTTTATGACTTGATGGAATTATGCCGCTTGGTATAGTCACAAACACACATATAGTCATGAATAGAGTCCCATATGGATCAGGAGCTCAAGATAATAAACGGTATCTTATCTACTACTATGTACATTATTTCGAATATTTTCTTTATAGATAGAAAAACATTAATTTTTTCTAGAAGTAACTCACCCTCCATCCCCCATCTTCGCTTTCATGACAGTGGAAAACTTCAAGGAGAGGGCCTTGTAGCAACAATAAGATTGTAAGATGCCTTTAAAGTACGACCACAGAGTTTTTCATTGAACATGCCCACGATACCTTCAATCATTTATTTATTTTTAATATTGAAGAGAATATTGGTTCTTTTATTGTGCTTCACGTGTTTCGATTTGTTAGGATTTGAATGTTCAAGAAAAAATCACATTTTCTCCTTATCTATATTTATATTCCTACAGATCTGTACACTAGAAATGGAATCACCCAAAGTAATATTAATGTGTTAAAAATACGTAAGTGGAGGACAATTTGTGCTTAATTAAACAGTGTGTAATAGTTAATGAGGGCTATTCCCATTCAAGATTCTAAATGGAATGCCATGTGTCTATTCTATGGTACTTGACTAGGTCTTGGGATCTAGATTGTTTGGGCCCAAGACCAAATTCGGCGCCTGAGATAGGAAAGAGTAAACAAAGCACATTCTTTGTTCAAGTTTTTAAGCTATTCCTTTCCAAACAACAAGACATAGCCGAGTCATCCGAGTCTACTCAAGACAAGATGGTACTCCTCTTAAAGTTAATCACTTTTTAGGGCCGAGTCTTGAAGGCACCACATGAAAGCTAGAGAACGTAAGGGGTTCCCACTAGTGTTACATGAATAGATGGATCTAAATGGGATAAGTATTTGTGTTAAACAAGTGTAAGATTCTAACACGTCAGATTCTAATGCTCAGTGTTACTATTGGCATGTTGGGTTTGAAGTTGGATTCCAGTTCCTGCGCACTTGTCCATGTAACACTTGGTCCCACCTATTAGTGGAGGAACGAGATGGCCAACTCATCATTGGAACTATCACTAAGAGGCCAAATATTCGTTTGCATTACAGTTAGGAAGACGGGTTCCACCTAGGAACAACAAATATCTTGCTTTCAAACTAGACTTGAAGCTCAACCTCAAAATGGGTTTGAGGATGCTCTAGTCTGATTGGCGGGTTGACTCAGTGTCGTCAGTTGAAACAATAAATAAAATAATAAAATCTCCAAAAATAGGAAATTTGAAGATTGTGAAAAATATAAAAGATTCAAGAACCCTAGTTAAACATGTTGAGAAACACATTCAATCAATGAGCATGATGCATACATTGGTGTGTAAAATTGGATTGTCCTGATCGATGTACATGTAAACCTATAATAGGCTTGTACGAACCTTTAATTTGTATACCATGAGATTGAAATTACTTGAGTCTTTGGTGAATTGTCAAATTATGACTTGGAAAAGTATTTAAGTCCTTATTTACGTAGTTTTTCCACATTTGCTTGCTTTTGGGAGGTTCATAGGTGAAAAACAACCACTCCATTAAGGGTTTTTGAGTCAAAAACAACTTGTAGGATTTGATTGAAGTTTTATTTGGTTAAAAGCATATTTCTCTGATTGGATTGGTGAGCACATTTAGGATTGGGGGGGGGGGGGGGGGGGGGGGGGGGATTTCCTTTCTTTTTACCCTAAATAAGCACATTTAGGATCTATTTAAATATATGTTGTGTTCTTTTCATCCAATCTACAATTTGGTCATATTACTTTTTTTGATAAAATATTTTATTTAATTTAGCAAAATAATTATATAACTCAGAGAATTTAATAGTAAATATGACATGTCATGGGCAATGCATGTCAAGTAATTGTTAGAAATTATTGAACATTAAACCTAGTGCCCCACGTATCTATTTATATTATTAATTTTTTGGTCAAGCAAATTCTAATTAAGAAATACAAGTTTTCCAATGTTTTGGCAAGAATTTCCTAACTTCTCTATGTCGAATTAAACTTCCTCAAGTTAATTCCAAATTTTAACTAAGCAAAGTTTAGCTCGAAGTCGAAGTTTAGTACTCTGACTGACAACACAAATCATATCACCTTCTTATACAATCAAACCACGAATATGAATTTGGTTTTAAAATTAGTTGAAGTTTTGGCGAATTTTATCAATTTTTGACTTGTTGAAGCGAAGTTTACCTGTAATATCTGGTAAATTTTACTATTTACGGCCAAAACTTTAAAATAGACGAGAAGTGTTTACAACACATTTATCCCAATTATTTTCTATTTTTCCTTGCTTTTGGGAGGTTCTTAGGTAAAAATTGAGTACTCTATTAAGAATTTTTGAATCAATAACAACTCTAGGGGTTGAAATCAAAATCAAATGCCAATCGGGTTGCGTATTAGGGTCAATTTTTTATATGGGTTGGCAATGTTGAAATGAACTGATTTTTTGTGATGATGATGATCATGGCAAGAACAGCTCAATGTATGGTTGGATTGTCCAACATGATCTCCATCTGGGCCCCAACCCCGGGTGTAAGAACTGGATGTAAGAAATGGGTGTAGCTCTAGACGGACTCTTTATATTAAACAACTTTTGTGAAAGCACTTAAACCAAAATATTCATTTGATAGTGTTTTGAGAAATATTTTTCACAATTCGGCAGAGAACGGCTGTTTTTTGATTAAAATTCAAATAACATTGAAAAATTATTTTATTCAAGGGTTTTGTTTTTATAAATAAAGATAAACAACTTTAATAAATGAACTTTTGTCAAAATATGATGTTTTATAATTTTTTTGATCATTTTACAACTATCCGCAGTTCCCTAAAAGTGATCGGCAAAATTCAATTGGTTAATTATTTTTTGACTTAATCGCATGATTCGAGAGTCAATTCAAAACTAAATCTAACAAGTGATATATGCATTTCATAGTACTCAAAATTTATGATTTTTCTATCAAATAATATAGTATAGGTTTTATTTTAAAAATTGAAAAAAAAGGTTGAAACAAAATCAGAAATTATTAAAAATTCGTAACTGATAACCAGTCAGTAAAACGGGTCTACAAGACAGCCCCGATTGAATTAAGTGACCAACTATATATTTCTAGAAAGCTAACTCGAAGCTCCACGTGTTTTGTGTTTGGCCAAAAGATAGATCTCCATTGTATATGGGTCAAAAACTCAGTCGAAGTTGATTAATATGTGCTGTTTATACATGACATCAACTATAATGTTAACTTTGTCGAGTTTTACAAAATAGAAAATACCACATTAAATTCTGAAAAAAATCTGTAAAATACTAGAATCGGTTATAAAACAAATCCCTTTGGAATCGTATTATTTAATATCGAGAGAATATTTGACGAGTATTCCCGTATAGGACGTCGAGTAACCAATTCTTTTTACAAAAGTACTAAAACGTGAATTAAACTATTTCAATTAATCTCAATATGAACAATTAGTTTAAAACTCTATATTACAATCAATTATCTTAAAATAAAATACTAGATTCTTTTCTTTAAGTTTCTTACATCATTTGGCTCCACTTCATCTAATGTGTTCTTCTCACTAGGATCAACAAAACCTGAAATTGTGGTTGTAGGAGTGAGCCAAACGCTCACTATATTTTTCCAGCCCAAAACACGATTCAAACAATACATGCTATACAGACATGTTCGCATAAATTAAATTGTCAAATACTAATATCATGGTTCTAATGAATGCATGAACAATTAATCAAAAGTAATACACAACCCACACAGGGGTCTTCTCGGGGTTTTCGGGACTTTCACCCTGGAGAACTCACTCCCAATTTGCTTTATCGCTTCTAAATCAGAACTACAATGCATACCTTAACAATTAAATAATTATTCACTGAAATGATAATATCCACACAGGGGATCTCCAATACGAAACAAATAGAATCCACACAAGGGATCTCTAATATAAAATCGGCTATCAATTATAGTTTAACAATAATTACTTGCTCACGAATCAATGACTTGTATTGAAAGAATTATGAGAAAGGTACCTACCTTAAACCTTTGTTGATCCTCTGGAAGTATTCACTAAATCCCAGAATGATTAATGGAGGAGATGAGAGAAATTTGACGTGGAAGTATTTTTTAACAAGTGATGTGGCTAGGTTTTGGTGTGGGAGCCTCTTAAATAAATTATGCGAGTAGATTTAAGATTAGAGTTCTTGTATAAATTTTTGGGAGGTCAATTCTTGGCCATTAGATCTAAAGTTGGTAAAGGGTTGAGATCTTTTATTTCATAATAGAGTTTAGAGTTTTTGTTGAAATAGTTTCCCCCATCTTTTATGGAAATAAACAACTTTTTATTCATCTCAAATTAAAAGTGATTTTCGCAACTCTAAAATAGATAAATTTTACAACACACTAAAAGGCTAATTTCAAGTTGGGTATGGGTCAGAAATGGGTCCAAAGCCTATATATATCAACTGGGCTTTAATTTATGTTATTTTTAGGCCTACAAGGTCTCTAAATTGTCCAAAAGGTCCACCTTACTAATTTTTATTCAAACAACAGGCAACCAATCATTAATATCTAATATTTATTAACAAAATATCATTAATATAATGAAAAATAATAATTTAAAATTTTAAAATATCTTGAGAAAATTCAGGATATTACAAATTGGCACTGGTAGTGAAGCCGATGGCCTCTATCTTCTGGATGGATGTATCTCTGAGCCCACAGCGCTGCAGTCTCATAGTAGTCATTGGAGTTGTTTATCTTCTGTTGTATGTTGGCATGCCCGTTTGGGGCATGTTTCTTTTCAGTACTTGATACACTTATTTCTTGCTTTGTTTACTTCTGTTTCTTTTTCTGAGTTACATTGTGAGACGTGTGAGCTCTCCAAACATTGTAGATCCACTTATCCATCTAGAGGTAATAAAAACGCCAGTTCTTTTGATATTGTGCATTCTGATGTGTGTGTGGGGGGGGGGGGTCCTTCTCCTATTACCTCTATTTTGGCTTCCGCTACTTTGTTATTTTCGTTGATGTCCATACACGGTGTACCTGGGTTTATCTCATGAAAACCAAAGATGAAGTCCATTCTATCTTCAAGGGTTTTCATAAGATGATCCACACACAGTATGGTACCTCCATCAAGGTCTTTCGATCTAACCAAGGTGGAGAGTATATGTTTGGAGGTCTCCAACAGTATCTTTTTGATCATGGGATTTGCCATCAGAATTCCTGCAGCTACACCTCTCAGCAGAATGATGTTCCTGAACAGAAAATGCGTCATCTGACAGAGGTCGCTCGATCTCTTTTGACTAGTACCAATGTCTCAAGCTTTTATTGGTCCAATGCTGTTTTGACCGCTGCTTACCTGACTAACCGGATGCCTTCACGTGCGCTCAACTTCTAGTCTCCGGTTCAGATTCTTGCTCCTAGCTCGTTTTTATTCCTATCACACTTCGAATCTTTGGGTGTGTCTGCTTTGTTCACATTCTGGGTCCACATCGTAACAAATTGGATCCTAAAGCTCTTAAGTATGTCTTCCTAGGTTACTTTTCTTCTCACAAGGGGTACAAGTGTTATCACTCCTCGACAGGCAAGGAGTTTGTTTCCATGGATGTCACCTTTCGCGAGGAGACATTCTTTTTCTCCCCTACCTTTCTTCAAGGGGAGAGAAGTAGTGAAGAGAGGTCTGATCTTTGTCCTCTTCCTACTGTATCTTTGACTCCTCCATTCCCGTTGGTCGTCGAACAACCTACTATGGTGTCTGAAAGTGCTCTTGGGGCACAGGGGGAGCTTTAAGTCTATCGCAGAAGAGGGAAGGCCATTGCTGATCCAGTACCAGTGGTTCCATTCTCAGATCCAGGTAACATTTCTTCCACCTCTGTTCCTGTCATTTCTTCTTCCACTGATGTGTGTGCTCTTGATCTTCCCATTGCTTTACGAAAAGGCACCCGTAGTTGTACTCAACATCCCTTGAGCAACTTTGTCTCCTACGATGCCTTGTCTCCTTTCTACAAGGCGTTAATTACTTCTGTGGCCACTATCCCTATTTCCTCTTCTGTGGCAGAAGGGTTGGCACATCCTAGATGGAAAATTGCTATGGTTGAGGAGATGCGGGCCTTAGACAAGAATAAGACATGGGAGCTTGTTGATTTGCCAAGAGGCAAGAAGCTAGTTGGGTGCAGATGGGTGTTCACAGTAAAGTATCAGGCATATGGGTTAGTTGAGAACTACAAGGTTAGATTGGTAGCCAAGGGGTATACTCAGACTTATGAGATTGACTACGTGGAGACTTTTGCACCTGTGGCAAAGATGAACTCCATCAGGGTGTTATCATTAGCAGCAAACCAAGCATGGCCTTTGCATTAGTTGGATGTAAAGAATGCTTTTCTTCATAGTGATCTACATAAAGAAGTCTATATGGTACCTCCTCCAGGATTCAGCCCCACAGGAGATGGCAGCAAGGTATGTCGACTGAGAAAAGCCCTCTATGGGCTTAAGCAATCTCCTAAAGCTTGGTTTGAGAGGTTCAATCTAGCAGTAAAGAAGCTAGGGCCGATCACGCCCTATTTGTGAAGCATCTAGGGAAGAGCACTACTGCCCTCATCGTTTATGTGGATGACATCATTTTGACAAGGAATGATGCAGAAGAGGTGACCAAGCTAAAGAATCATCTGGCAGGGATTTGAGACTAAGGATCTGGGGCTTCTCAAGTACTTTCTCGGTATAGAGGTTGTAAGATCCAGTCAAGGGATCTTTATCTCACAACGGAAGTATGTCCTGTTGTTGTTTGAGGTTGTCACCAATATGCTAAAGATTGAGAGAGAGATAATGGAGGTTAGGGAGAGAAGGAGAGATTAGGGTTTGAAAGAGAATGGGGAGATTGAAGTGAATATTTAATCTCCCATAAGTAATATTTATAAGTAGGGGAAACCCCTTCTACAAGTAAAGGAGAAATCGTGTGGGTTAAGTGGGGGCCCACCGGTTAACCTACTAACATGAAATAAAGAGATTGTGGGTTAAGTGGATGGGCCCATCACTTAACCCATAAGCAATAGGGAATAAACCCCACGTGGGGTAGTGGAACGTAGCCCACTAAGAACACCCCCACGTGGGTGTACATAGAATCCAACACTCCCCCTCAAGCTGGTGCGAAGATATTCATCTGTCTAGCTTGGCTATCAATGTATTCAGGATTGACTTGTTGACTTCTTTAGTAAGTATATCGACAACCTGCTCCTGAGTCCTTACACATGGTGTACAAATCAATCCCTGCTGAAGCTTCTCCTTGATGAAGTGCCTATCAACCTTGATGTGTTTAGTCCTGTCATGCTGAACTGGGTTGTGAGTAATGCTAATGGCCGCTTTGTTGTCGCAATAGAGGCTCATTGCATCTGTCACCTTGACTCCCAGTTCTGCTAACATGATCTTCAACCACAAGAGCTCACACACTCCATGTGCCATGGAGCGGAACTCTGCCTTTGCACTGGATCGAGTGACAACTGGTTGTTTCTTGCTCCTCCAAGACACCAAGTTGCTCCAACAAAGGTACAATAACCTGATGTAGACCGTCTATCGGTCACTGCACCTGCCCAATTTGCATCACTGTATGCTTCCACCCTGAGGTGGCCATGAACTCCAAACAATATGCCTCGACCTGGTGACCCCTTGAGATACCGAATGACTCTGTGTGTTGCTTCAAGATGTGGTGACCGAGGTGAATGCATGAATCGGCTAATGACGCTTACTGCATAAGCAATGTCAGGCCGTGTATGGGCAAGATATATCAATCTGCCAACCAATCGCTGAAATAAGGCAGGATCACCTAGAAGTGTACCGTCCTCGGAATTCAGCTGATAGTTTTGATCAATAGGAGTATCTGTTGGTCGCGAACCCAAATACCCAATCTCGCTCAGTAAGTCTAGGACATACTTTCTCTGTGAAATGAAGATGCCACTCGATGACCTGGCAACCTCAATCCCTAGAAAGTATCTCAATGGTCCTAGATCTTTCGTCTCAAACTCAGACGACAAGAAGGCCTTGAGCCTTGTGATCTCTGTCGGGTCACACCCCGTAATGACTATGTCATCCACATATACGATCAATGCAGTGATATTGGTTTGTAGATGCTTCACAAATAGTGTAATCTGCCTGACTCTGTGTGTAGCCTACCTTTCTCACTACACTGCTGAACCGTTCAAACCAAGCTCGAGGAGATTGCTTCAACTCATATAAAACTTTCTTCAGTCTGCACACCCTGTCTTCACTTCCAGCAAGCTTCAACCCTGGTGGCACTTTCATATGAACTTCCTCTGTTAGGTCCCCATGTAGAAAAGCGTTCTTTACATCCAGTTGATGTAAAGGCTATGACCTGTTTGCAGCCAAGGACAGTAGAACCCTGATTGAGTTCATCTTGGCTACAAGTGCAAATGTCTCCTGTTAATCTATCTCATAGGTCTGGGTGAACCCCTTGGCAATTAGCCGAGCTTTGTACCTATCAATGGAACCATCTGCACCCCACTGGTTTTTTCCCCCTGGGTAAAGAAACAAGATCCCATGTCTTGTTTTTTTTCGAGAGCCTGCATTTCGTCTATCATAGCTCCTTTCCACTTTGGGTGATTAAGTGCATCTGCAATGGTAGATGGCAAGGAAACAGAAGAAACAGTGCTAACAAATGTCTGATAAGATGGAGACAATGACTGGTAAGAAACGAAGTGAGAGATAGGGTGCTTGGTGCAAGTGCGCACACCCTCCTCAGGAGTAGGAGTCTTTGAGGACTCATGAACTAAAGCAGGGGTAGAAACAATACCTGGATCTGGATTTGAGGGTAGATTGGCAGGCACAGAATCAGTGATTTGTCCTTTCTTCCTGGATCTGGCATAAACTCGCATATCTGCCGCTGTAGTAGTAGAAGTGTCCTTGTCAATAGTAGACACAGATTCGACCATAGGCACAGGAGTGGAGATGGGTACAAGAACCGGCATGGGGACAAGGCTCTTGTCCACAACATCATACTCCCCCTGAGAGACCCTACTGCCAAAGAACGGAATGTGCTCAGCAAAGGTGACGTCCAGAGATGTGAAACGTCGACGCGAACCCGGATGATAGCATTTGTATCCCTTCTGAGTGGAAGGGTACCCCAGGAAAATACATCTCAAGGCCCGTGCATCAAGTTTGTCACGAGAGTGATGATGAACATGCACATAGCATACACACCCAAAGACTTTGGGTGGAACAATAAAGGCTGGACTATCGGGATGCAGGATAAACAAAGGGGTCTGAAAGCCAAGAATACGAGATGGTATGTGATTGATGAGATACGCATCCAGAAGGATGGATTCAGACCAAAAAGATTTTGGAACCTGCATCCCAAGAAGAAGGGCATGCTCAACCTCGAGAAGGTAACGGTTTTTTCTTTTAGCTTTCCCATTTTGTTGGGGAGTCGACGGACAAGAAGTTTGATGTACAATGCCATGAGAGACAAAGTAATCTCGAAGGCTCCTGTCTAGGTACTCACCCCCATTATCAGATCGGAGAATTTTGAGTGGGGTACTGAACTAAGTGGTGACCATCTTGTGGAAGGTCTGAAAAATGGAAGAAACCTCATCTTTTGACTTCATAAGATATACCCAGGTAGACCCACTGAAATCATCAACAAATGTAACAAAATATAGAAATCCAAATAAAGACATCACCGGGGCAGGTCCCCACACCTCATAATGTACAATATTGAAAGAAATAGTACTTTTATTTTCACTCAGAGGAAAAACATTGCGACAATCCTTTGCGAGTTCACAAATTTCACAGTGGAGCGGAACATTGCAAAGAGAAGAGAAAGCAGGAAAGACACGTTTTAAAACTGATACGGGTACATGACCAAGCCAGTTATGCCAAAGCAATAACTGGTCTTTATTGACTCGACTACTACTACTAATGCTGGACTGATGTGTTGAAGAGGAAACTGAGCGACCCAGGAGGTACAAGCCACCTTCCTCACGTCCACTGCCAATCGTCCGCCTCGACTCTAGATCTTGAAACACACAGTGAGAAGGAAAAAAAGGTTACACTGCAGTTAAGATTCTTGGTAAGGCTACTGACAGATAAAAGATTTGTTGTAAACTGATAAACATGCAGTACCGATGACAAGGTTAGTGCTGAAGAGGCATGAACATTGCCCTTCCCGGAAACAGAGGAAAGGTTGCCATCAGCTATCCTAACCTTGTCAAGACCAGAACAAATATAATAACTGGAGAAAACTGAAGACATACCAGTCATATGATCTGAGGCCCCTGAATCGATGATCCAGGAGGGACTAGAAGGAACAATGGATACAGAGAAAGCAGATCCAGTACTTGTCTGGGCATAGGTGGAGGTAAAATTGGAGGCTTGCCCATTGAGCTGGGTCATCATACGACGAAGTCGCTCAAGATCACTGGATGAAAAAGAGTCCATATCCCCAGTGGTAGGAGGTGCTGAGGGTGCAGTGTCCTGAGCCACATAAAGTGCTGCAGGAGGCTCTTGTCTCGCTGAAGATCGTTGACGTGGATTTGGGCCCAGACCCGGTGGGCGTCCATGCAGCTCCCAACAAGTGTCCACATGGCCTAAACGGCTGCAGTGATCACACTTGGGACGTCGTCTGTCATCACCGGTCTTCTTCTGGAAGGATTTCTGACCTTTCTGAGACGCAGAGGCAAGGGCAGATCGATCATGAATGTCACTACCACTGCATAGCTGCATGGCAGTGCGGCGACTATCCTCCCCCTGAATGTAGGCATAGACCTGTGCCAATGAAGTAGGGGGAGGAGATCTGCCAAGTATCTGAACACGAGTAGCCTCGAAGCTAGGATGAAGGACAGAAATGAACTGGAATATCTGGGACTGCTCAACTATAGCACGGAAAGACTTCACATCCGTAGCACAAACCGGGGTGTAGTACTGATAATGATCTATCTCTTCCCATTTGCTTCGGAGAGAAGCATAATAGGTACCAAGCTTGAGCTCTCCCTGTCAGAGACAAGCAATCTCTTGCTCTAACTCATAGAGCTCGCAAAGTTGCTAACCTGGGAATAGGTTTCGATAACAGAATCCTAGATTTTCCTCGCTGTAGGAAGGAACATGAATCCCCTGCTGATCTGGGGTTGCATCGAATGGAGAAGCCAAGACATCACCGTAAGGTTCTCCATAACCTAGTTCCGGTGGGATTTGTCTGTGGCGGCAGGCTGGATTGTCTTTCCTATGAGGTACTCACTGTAGCCACGTCCCCCGATGTACATGAGTGCCGATGTCTTCCACTCAAGATAGTTGGTCCCGTCAAACTTGACCGTAGTGATGCATAATTGGGGGTTGTGGTCTCCATAAGAACCATGAGACGGAGTGCTATCCTCAACTGATGAAACCTCTGATGAACTCATCGCAGCGGAAGGCTTCGAAATAACCAACTGACGAACGGAAGGTCTATAGAACCTAAACCAAGGTTCAGGGGTTCCTAGGAGCACTTTAGGCAGGTGCAACTAGGGTAGAAGTGCCCTGGGAACCTTGGTTTCCAAAAAAGTAGAAAACCCAAAAAAGGCAAAACCGATTCAGGCCAAAAACCCGGGCGATTTTTCAAATCGGAGATTCGACAATCAGAAAAATCCCAAACCAAGCTCTATAGATCCCAGATAGTCCACAGGGAGGTGCGGTTAGGGTAGAAAGCCCAAACAACTCCCGAATCTCGAGGTAGAAAAAATAAAAAAACTGAGCACGGGATCCGATTTTTTGAACTGGAGATCCGACGATCAGAAAATTCTCAAACGAGACTCTGTAGATCCTAGATAATCCACAGGGGGGTGCGGTTAGGGTAGAGAGCCCAAACAGTGCACGAATCTCAAGAAAATAACAAACTCGAAATCTGAGCCAGGAATCCGATTTTTGGAACCGGAGATCTGATGATCCAAAAATTTTGAAATAAGTTTCTGTCGAACCTTGCTGGCCCTATGAGAGGGGCGGTTTGGGTAGAGAGCCAAAAAATGACACGAATATCGAGGAAAATCAAAATCCAAAAAACCTCGATATACGTGTTCTACGAATAAATTGATAAAAAATCCTGAAGAACGGGTATAGAGTGGATCTCTGACAATTGATAGCAGGCAATACACTAGGAATGATAGATTTCTGGTTCTTTTGCTTCAGAAAAGATCTAAGAACTTCGTAGGAGGACCCTCTGCGATTTGCTCAAAACTTGCCCGGACTTCGGATACCCACATATAAGATCTTCGTGCAAACTCTAGGGGATAATGATTTTGGCCCTAGAGTAACCAAGCTCTGATACCATGTTGTTGTTTGAGGTTGTCAGCAATATGCTAAAGATTGAGAGAGAGAGAGATAATGGAGGTTAGGGGGAGAAGGAGAGATTAGGGTTTGAGAGAGAATGGGGAGATTGAAGTGAATATTCAATCTCCCATAAGTAATATTTATAAGTAGGGGAAACCCCTTCTACAAGTAAAGGAGAAATCGTGTGGGTCAATGGGGGCCCACCACTTAATCCACTAACATGAAATAAAGAGATTGTGGGTTAAGTGGATGGGCCCATCACTTAACCCATAAGCAATAGAGAATAAACCCCACGTGGGGTAGTGGAACGCAGCCCACTAACACCCCTACGTGGGTGTACATAGAATCCAACATGTCCTAGATCTATTGCATGACTGACAAGCTGGGAGCTAAGTTAGTTGAGACTCCCATAGAGTAGAACCACCAGTTGGCCGGCTCGAGTAGTAAGCGCCTTTACCGGATGTGGGGGGTTTTCAGAGATTGGTTGGGAGGTTGATTTACCTTTCCTTGACTCGCCCAGAGATTGCCTATGCAGTCAGCGTTATCAGTCAGTATATGCATTCTCCTAGGGAGATTCACTTAGAGGCGGCACACAAGATATTGAGATATCTCAAGTCTGCTCCTGGACGAGGCCTACTCTTCAAGAAGAATGGTCACATGAGAGTAGAGGCATACACTAATACAGACTGGGTTGGTGCCAAGGATAACAGAAGATCTACCTCAGGCTATTGCACTTTTGTGGGAGGCAACCTGGTTACCTGGAGGAGCAAGAAGCAACCTTTAGTTGCTAGATCCAATGCAGAGGCAGAGTTTAGGGTAATGACCCATGGCATGTGTGAAATTCTTTAATTCATATTAAATTCTAAAAATATACCATCTTATTCTCCTCTTCGAAATACAATTTAAAAAAAAAAAAACTAAAAAAAGGTTAATAAACGAATAAGATAAAATTCCGACAAAAAAATACCCTTTTAATAATAGCGAGTAAATTAGTATTTTCAATTTCGGGAATTCTGTGATCCATATTAAATTCTAAAAAATATCACCTTATTCTACTCTTTGAAACACAATTTAAAAAAAAAACATAACTAAAAAAGGTTAAGAAACAAATAAGATAAAATTCCGACAAAATTACTTTTTAATAATTTCGTGAGAATTTAAAGAAAATCAAAGATTTTAGCATGTATTCTCATAGATTTACAATAAAAATTTCTACATGATTTCTTAATAACCAAATCAGAGATTAAACATGGTGGATTTACAAAAGATTAAACCTAACAAGAAATAAATCTAAACACCATTAATCAATCAAAACCTTAATAATGTTCATTTATTAACAAATACCTAGAATAACAATCAACATACAAGAATATAAGTGATTAATGAGGTTTTCACTTGACCGTGTTCGCTAATCCAAGTTATGAGAGGATTTGTCCACAACCGGAGGGTTTTTCCAAGCCCTTTACTTCAAAGACTGAAGATGAGAAGAGAAGAGAATATAATTTAGGTTTAGGATTAGTGAAAAGTGATTTTCGTCACTTTCACTTAGGTTTAAAAGAGAAGGGTCAAAAACCATAATTTAGGTCCACTAATGGGTTAAAAAATAGGTTCGAGGCCCCATGGGTATCAACTAGGCTCCAAAATAGACAATAAAAGGCCTAAAAAGTCACTAAATGGGCCCCGAAAACCAACCCAAACAAACATGACCCAAACTAATAGTAATTAGGCATTAATAATGAATATGCTTAATTGATTATTAGTTAATAATTAATACAAATAAAAAGCAAGGCATCATAGTTTGGGACCGAAGGGGAAGTTTAGAGAGAGAAGGCAAATAATTTTGAAATCAATTAATGTTGGGAATAGATTAAGGCAAGTTGGGGTAGAGTTTGGAACGAAGGGGAAGTTTAGTGAGAATTGGAATTGAAACTATAGGTATTGTTAGGATTTCTTGTGTTGTTATTTGCAGTAGAGGGTGTCAAGTTTTTTTTTTTTTTCACTATGAGTGTGTGTGCGTGCTGGCTTTTGCTACATATCCTAGTGGTGGGCCAACTGAACCAGCTTGGTGTTCTACTCTCCCATATTAACTTATTTGACTGGCCAGGCCGGTCTAGGTTTTACAATGATGCCGAAACTACTAGACCTCGGAATACTTTGAGCTTACATTACATGCAAATTACAAATGTCACTTAATGTCGTAAGGTTCCACACCTAGAAAAACAATGCAAACTACACAAGACAGATAGAATCTCAATAGAGTTTATGATGGAATACTAAGCAATACATCATCATATGCCTTATCCCAACACAAATAGCTGGAGTAGCTTTTAGTTGGTTAGAGCGCGTGGTTGTTAACCATAATATCGGAAATTTTACTGGAACTTGAAAATTTTGCTTGATACAATGGTGCACTCTAAATTGATCATATTCTTAAATCTAAGGTTATTAATTATGAGCTGAGGCTTGAGGAGTGATTTGGTAGGTTGTAAGCTACCACTTTGGTTTGATGTTATGCTTGTGCAAGGTGTGATGCTTTGTATTTGATTACTCTGTTGCTAATTAACCATACTCAGCAAGTTCTCTTAAACATTGATTGGGTTTTATGTTCTACACTTTTACTATGGGCCAAACAATGTAAAGATTGCACTGGTCGGACTGGACATTGCCTTCCTTTGCATGGTGGCTATGGCCAAATATGGGTGTTCTTTGAAAGCAGTCGCCCATCCAGGAGGTGACCAATTGATTGGCAAGGCCTTTTGCAGGGTCGTGGTTCCGACAACTTGTTCCTCTCTAAAATGACAATATGTGTCTGTTAAGTTAAGACACTTTCTTGATCCTTGGTCCATGGCAAATCAATGGTGCTAAGTTACAGTTTAATATAATTTTTCCCTTTTGGTCTGATGGTTTCTATCTTCGTACTGCTTTTGTAATTTTGTTCTTGCGCAGCCCCGTCCTCGCCCTCTCTTTTGTACGTTAGTTTGAAACTTTTGTAAATCAATGAGTAGAAACAATGTGATTACAGTGGCATTACATTATAATTATACCGTGTCTCTACATTTGTGTGGTGCACATGATTAATAATTTGCAGTGTTCAATTATGGGACCCACCTCTTGGATTGCAAATGAACATAGAATGGACCAAGGACCTAAGTACTAAGGACACCATCTATTGGACCTTGCAACACCAGTTCTCTTTAAAGACACAATACCCCCAATGTTCATGATTTTTTAAAATGGATTAATGGTCCTTGTGCTTGTTGAGTGAATAATTTGTTAGTTTCATTTGTGCAGAAATGTATCGCGAAGCGGGCTTATGCGCAACATTCAATGAATAGATACCCGAGTCAACAAGCGGTAAGGAGTAATCTGCATAGGCTCTGTTCGCCTTTTCTTTGTCTCTATTCTTCTTTAATGATTGATTCTTAGATTATAACTGGCATGCCGATGACCCTGCGATAATTGAATCTGAAAAAACAAAAAAAAAAAATTCGGAGGAAGATGTCGGTCTGCTTCTGACTTGACTGTTGTCCCGTAATTTGGAAGTAGTGAGAAGAAAAAGGATGTTGAAGTCAGCTAACCATTTGGCAGCTTTTGGTTGAGAATTAGTGATTGCGTGGCTGTTGTATAGGTAATTGTGTTTCTCATCTTTGTTTCTATATTTGTAATTTGCAGTTAGTGTGTTGGTTAATGCTTCAAGGTTGTGAATATTCTTGTAATCAGATAAAGATCAGAGCTTCTATGGTTGTGTTATTAATCTCTAGTCCTTGAGAAAAAGGGCATGTTAAGACAGGTTCATGTGATTTACTTGGAAAGGGTGCATATAAGTTGTTTTACAGTGTGAATGATGGACCTGTATCATACCAATCATGCATGTTGCTTGCCAATGACGAGGATGTTAAGAGCTAAATGTGTTCCCAAGCTATCCTTTTATTAAAAATATAGCAAGTTCATCATCATCATCATCATCATCATCATCAGCCTTAAAAGAATTATATGGGCTGGGCTGCTCGGATCTTCTTTAGCTGAGCTGTGGACCGTCAGATTCAAGAGATTTATAGTCCGTGTGGCAAGGGTAAAACAGTATTTGGGTACTAGTAAGGGTCTATGGACGTTTACATGGTCATTGACCAAAATTGTACTTGAGCGTGCGAATCAGTTTTAAGTTGTCCAGTACAGTTGACCAATGTAAAAATGACACCACTGTGTACCATGACAAGGTCCACGGGGGACCATGTGATCATTACTCATTAATAAAGTCACTGCCATGTGGACCACAGCTCAACTCCACGTCGATAGCCCTTTTTTTTTTGGGTCGGGCTCAGGGGACCCCCATTTTCTGACCCTCTTTGCGTTGGTGTGCTTGGCCGTGGATTTCAAGAATCCAATAGTGGTTGTCAGCACCGAGCAGGCATCAATTTTTCAATTTTGGGGGAGCTGACAACCACTGTTGGATGCGTGAAATCCACGGCTGAGTGCGCAAACACCGAGAGGGGGTCATCGGAGCCTTAGCCTTCAGTTTTATGCAAAGCAATGTTTTCCATTGGTGTTCAAATCTTGTTTCATTTAATGTCGTTTTTGGCCCTTTGAACTTTTAGCCTACAAATTCGATTCTCTAGCCAGCTAATTTTGTAGTTAGATGCGAAACGTGGAATGCGAATCAAAGGTTAAAGGAGAGACTGTATTCTCTGCGCGTGATAAAAAATTATAAACATGAAGAAACGCTTTCACGTGGTTCAATCTTCTTGGTCTTACAGATTTCATACTAGTCAGTTTGAGCTCTGTTACGAGAAGTTAGGATAGTGGATGAGTGCTAAATACGTGCCTTTGTTCGGTCTCAGTCTTTTTTTCTTTTTCTCTTTGTCAGAGGGAACTGATCTCCTGCCATTGTTCGTTGGATTAAAGAGTTAACAACTCGTGAACCGTTCACGTAGAACTCTTGAATCCAACGGCCAGTGGCCTCACCCGCACATATTTTTGTCTGATTATGTGTAGTAACATAACTTTTTTTTCTTTTTTTAATCCAACGACTGCGAATTTTCGTTTCTTTATAATTAAGATGGAAATCGGTCACAAAGCAAGGATGTCACACCCCCGCTTCTCAGGGCTCAAGACGCGACTTGCGACCCAACCTGCTATCCATGGGTCAACCAACCCATGATCCGTTGGTCAACCCACAACCCAGGTCTGAGACATGAGAAAATTTTAAAAATCAACATTTTTTCTAAAATGTCCCAAAATTTTCATTTCTGAGGTCCATTAAGTTAAGTCAAAATTGATCATTTGAGTCAAAAAGGTCTAAATTTGGCAAAAAATCCTCAAATTCATAAAAAACCTGTATTGAAGATTTGTCTTAAAACCATCGAAACTGGTTTGACCTATGTTCATTCAAAAATTCATCACTCGATGTTCAGATTGGATGTACCATATCAATCTAGAGAACTTAACAAAGAGAATAACGAAGGAAAAACAGTTTGAGGCTCTAAAATTTGGTCCAACAGTATGAAAATTTGAGTTAACAAGAGTTGAGATTCTAAAATATTTGAAAACTGCAGGACCTACTGGTCTTGCAAAAATTCATGAGAACTCAATGAGAATCTACCATATATTTCTCAAAACTAGAATCAAAATGGAATCTCAGAATAATAACTAGGTTTATAGAAACATAGAGCTAAATTATAAAAAAAAAACTGGGTCTAAGTTACATTCCACTTTCCTCTGTGTAGAAATCAAAATTGACCTACAGTCAATTGGGATTTCATTAAAAATTCATTTTAAGTCTTCTGTGTTGAAAACCCAAAGTGAAGAGGAAAAAGTTGAAAAAGTAGAGAGAAGAGGGAGGACTTGACCTTCAATCCTAGTGCAAAATTGGCTACCTCAAAAACCTAACAACCATTTCTGCTCCGACTTCGACCTCAAAACCCTCTCAGTCACTGAATCTAATGATCATAAAAGGATCGCAGAAGGCTTGTAGGCAGTGATCACAACTCTCGAGAGGTGGAGGTTTCGTGAGAAAGGAGGTGTCGTTGTCTATGGAGGCTTGCAAGAGAGGCAGAGATTTGAGTGTGAGAGATTTGAGAGAGAGGGATTTTGTCTGTTTTGCATTTTTAGGCATGAGTTGCGACAATTATGCTATTTTGATAAAGCATTTGGGGCTTTCAAGGAAATAATGCCGTTAAGTTAATTTTATTACCATTCGACACCGCTAAAGTAACGTCAAAATAAGATATTGATGGTGTTTTCTTATATAACGTCACAAGTTATGGTGTTTACCATTAAATGCTATGAAATAAATGCCATAATAGTTATAATTTGTTGTAGTGTGGGCCAACTGCTAGTGTGTCCACGTCCTCTGGCTACACGCGTCGAATCCACTGGCGCCCTTCCAATCACGATCCCTTTGCCACTGTTAAGTTTGGTATGCCCCAAACCTACCGTCGATCGGTACACCCCCTTATTCTCACTCATCGGTCCAGCCCCGGAGGTGAATGATTCAATACACCCTCACTCATGACGTTTGCTCAAATGGGTCGAGTCACATGTGGTACTAGAGAAAACCTTATAGAAGAGAAATTGTTAACTAGGCTTTTCTCTTGGGAGGGCGAACTCTAATTCTCTTTTGAAAGCTTGAATGCTTGTGAGTTCTGTATTGTGTCTCTCTTGTGTATTTTCTAAAGCCAAAGGGAGGCTTTATTTATAGAGGAGTTGAAGCCCTAGACCGAACAAGTAATGGGGAAAGTGGGCCACAAAATTTGTGCATGTAGTTGAACATTTCCTAAATGGTCCAATTGATTGATCTGAGTGTCCAATCGATTGGTGCTCAGGTCCAATGATTCCACTACTTTGTGGGTTTTTTGTTCGTAGTCCAATCGATTTTACATTAGAGTCCAATCGATTGGTCTTTTGGAAAGTTTTATCAGTATATGTCCAATTGATTCTACATCAAAGTCCAATCGATTGGTCTGTTTGGAAATTCTGTCCCGTATGGTCCAATCGATTCTACATAAGTGTCCAATCAATTGGACTTCCCCTTAGATTAGATTTTAATATCTTAATTTGGTATGAACCTAATTCTTTTCCAATGAGAAAGTTTAGCCTAAGTATATTAATTAAAATTCTAGTCCTAAGGCCACTAAGTCACTTACCTTCCTATGCGAGTGGGCACGATCTTAAACGGACAATAGAACGATTCTTCAGATGAATTAGTCTTCAATCTTCCGAGTCTTTGATCTTTGTCTTTTAGTCTTTAGGCAGTCAATGAGATATGCGTACCACGACATTCCGAAGGCCTAACTAACACTCGTAGGAACAGTTACATAACATGTTTTGTGTCATATGGAATCATGTTAATTAGAATATGGACTTATTCTTTACACCCTAATTTAGTCGATGGTCCGATCAGATGAAGTCTTTGACTCAGTAGGACCTCATTCGCTTGTCAGTCGGATGGATTAGTCAGATGAAGTTCTTACTCAACAAGATCTCATCCGCCCATAAGTTGGGCGATCTGATCAGATTAAGTTCATAGTCAACGGGATCTCATTTGCCCTTCAGATGGGTGGTCCGATCAGCTGAAGTTCTTTACTTTAGAGGATCTCATCTGTCCATCAGTTGGATGGTCCAATCAGATGAAGTCTTTGACTCGGTAGGATCTCATCCACCTATTAGTCGAATGGATCAGTCATATGAAGTTCTTTACTCAGTAGGATCTTATCCACCCTTCTGTCGGGTGGTCTGATTAGATGAAGTTCTTTACTCAATAGGATCTCGTCCTTCCATTAGTTGGATGGTTTGCTTAGAGGAAGTCCTTTACTCAACAGGATCTTATCTACCCATCAGTCAAATGGTTCGGTAAAATGAAGTCCTTCACTCAACAGGGTCTCATCCGCCCAGCAGTCAGATGATCAAATCAGATGAAGTTCTCTACTTAGCAGGATCTTTCAGCCTGATAGAATAACTCTCAAACTAAAGATCGTCTAGATATAGGCCGTATATATCAGTTGGATAACTCCATCCATCTAGCAGGACCTGATTAAACTAATAGATCTCATATGTATCATAAGATAACCTATTTGACTCACTTTCAAGATAAATAAATTGCTTTCCCAAATTCGAATGAGTGACAATTGACGAACAACCAACCAATTCACATCGAAAGGTCTAAAAAACTAATCCAATAGAGAACAGACACATGGGCTTATTATCCTAACATAACGGACGAATCCGCGTGCTCTTTTCTAATATAATAATTGAACCCACGTGTTCAATTCTAACAGAATGAATAAAGCACGTGGGAGAGATTCGAACAGAAGGATGGGGAAAAAGAGGTATAAAAGGAGATCAAAACCTTAGAAAGAGGGGTTGGCCACTAGACACTAAAAATGAGACAAAAACATTCTCCTTCCTTTCTCCAATTGAATTGGATCTAGATCCAAGAAGATTATCTTCTTTCTTGGTTATGAGCTTTAGAGAGAACATTATGATCTTGTGAATTAAGTTGGTTGCCATTATAAGAAGAAACTGACTTGAGCGTCGGAGGGCAATTGGCGGTACAACCCTCCTAGCACGGAGATGAAGATCATGGATGGAGATCAACGATCAGAACCAAAATATAAAGCTATATCATGAGTCCTCACTTCGCGTTCATCAGGCTTGATACAACGGCTGATTCCTCGGGGATTGTGTGGGTAAGATTCATAATTTTTCTCCCATAGGTGCCCCTCGAACTTTGGAGTACATCTTATAATACCCTAAACTTTTGTTCGAAGGTATTAGGGTAATATTCACTATCAAGATACACTTGTCAATTTAAAATCTTACTTTGATTAATTGATAGGTAGGTTTGACACAAAGATAAATTTCAGAACTTAACCCTAGAAAGGTAATCAGCCCAAGAACGCCACTAGCAGCTTTCTTGATATAATTTAAAAATTTGCCCTTATGTTTGAAATGTTGGATTGTCCCTTGTATTCTTGATTTATCCCAATCTAGTAACTTGGTCCAAAGCCCAACAACAAAATTGGCCCATCGCATGGCCCACAAATTGGTCTATCACCTCTGTCAATATTGTGGTTCGCCATGGGGTCAAACATTGTTCTGATTTGAAATAACTTGCATGCTTTAATTACTGTCTTTTGTGATGCTTTGCTTATTTGCGGTCTCATCGCTTGGATCATGTGCCTTAGGTCCACGATCTTCATTGTACATGTCCTTTTGTTGGTCACTAGGCATTTATTTTGGCCCACTACAAAAGCCCATAAACTTGCTGGCCCAAGTCCATTTCGTGGTCAATAATTTGCCAAACATTCTATCTTGCTGAAACCATCTCTACTCGAATTCTCAACCATCCGATTCTTTTCTCCTTTGTTGGCTCAATTCATTGGCTCTCATTGTTGCTGCGTTTATCATATGTCGGCCCACTATTTTGCCATGTCATCATGCCATGTCTTCAGCCTAGCGATTGTAATACTTCATACTAATCCTTGCATGTGGTCTCCGCCAGCTCACTTGGATTCAACAGTAGGCTTTGGGTTTGAATTTTGACAAGCTTTAACACTTTCCTTCTAGGCTTTAGTTGATCGTGAGCTCGCAAGTCTTGAGAATTGTCCAATCGGGTTTCCTGCAATAACGAAAAGCGCGTAATGAGATTTAGTCAGAACGACTTTATATCTAGACTTCAAAAAATGTGTTTAATTCATGCAAATATACCATTTCGTCCAGAAAAGTGTATTCTACGCAACAGAAGAGACTCTTACGTAGAAAAGTTGATAAATAGAGCAGTTTTACGTAGGAGAGTGCGATAACACTTAGAGGATAATAGTGAAAAATACGCACTTTTAAGCGAATATCACAACCCCCAACCAGCATATTGCCAATCCTTGGCAATTAGTGAGAAATAAATGAGTTCAAAAGGGCTCTGCACATGCTGTTTACTTTTTCATATTAGCTCAGGGAAAACACCGTTCGTCAAATCATTGAATGGATGCAAAAACAGTTACATGCTAAAGAAGAGTTGGAAAGTTTTGGCAAGACTACAGACTGATAATCATGACCCAGAATAGTCAGACTCTGCGTGTGTGTGTGCTCAACAGTCTCATCATCCGACAGTAAAGATTTCTAGATCACCTCTAAGTTTTTATGCCTCGACCTCAATTCTCACTTGTAAACTACTTAGAATGGAATCACTCGAGAAGGGTGTTCTTCTTTTTGAGAGATCTCATTATCTTTTGCTTCGATCATAAAACTCGGAACGACATCAACATTGGATTACTACGACAGAACCTTCTCTGTATCCAGTCAAGACAGTATACATGATAGTGCAAACCCTAGAAATTGATTTAGGCCATTTTTCTGAACCGTTCAGCCTTTTTACTCACCTGAATTATACTTCACTAGAAACCCCTTGAGCCCTTCTATAAAAGCCTTTTCTTTGTAAACCCATCAACCTAAAACCCAGTCCAGCTACGAAGCATGACTGGCTACCCTTATTTTGAGATGGACAAAAGAATAACTGATGTGGGTGTACCGTGAAAAGAAAAGTACAGAAGAAAAATCAAAAGGAAAAGAAAGTGGTTCAAGCTGAAAACAAAATAAAGTATGAAAAAGAGTCGAAAAGAAATTGAGCAGTCTCAGAAATATCGAGAAAAAGAAAAAAATACGAAAAAAAGAAAAAGAACCAAATAATGGAGCTACACCGTAGGAAAAATGCAAGAAAATGGAGATATCCTCTCAAGATCTTTGAAATCCTATATCCCTTTATCTTTCTACACCTGACCTAAGCCTCATTACAACCTAGGAAAGTCCTACTTGATTCTGGGATAGTACGATCATAAAATGTGGAGATTGGAGAAAGAGAAGCTATAGAGTTTGACCTGACGTTCTCGAGTTAAGTGATATTCCAATCATGAGATCTTCTTCTGTTAAAAATGTCCTTCCTTCAAATAAAACATATGTGAGATCTTTTGCCTCTTTATATTAAATACATCTCCTCACATACAAATTGAGAGAAAAGAAGAACACCCTTCTCGAGTGATTCCATTTCGAGTAGTTTACAATTGAGAATTGAGGTCGAGGCATACAAACTTATAGGTGATCTGGAAACCTTTACTGTCGGATGATGAGAATGTTGAGCACACACACACGTAGAGTCTGACTATTCTGGGTCTTGATTATCAGTCTATAGACTTGCCAAAACTTCTCAACTCTTTGCTAGCATGTAACTGTTTTGCAACCATTCAATGATTTGGCGAATGGTGTTTTCCCTGAGCTAATATGAAAAAGTGTGCAGCATGCGCAGAGCCCTTTTAAGCTCATTTATTTCGCACTAATTGCCACAGATTGGCAATATGCTGGTTGGGGGTTGTGATATTCGCTTAAAAGTGAGTATTTTCCACTGTTATCTTCTAAGCGTTATCATACTCTCCTATATTAAAATGCTCTATTTATCTACTTTTCTACGTAAGAGTCTTTTTTGTTGCGTAGAACATACTTTTCTAGACGAAATAGTATATTTACATGCATGAAACGCATTTCTGGAAGTCTAGATATGAAGACGTTATGATCAAGTCTCATTACGTGCTCTTCTCTTGCAGGAAACTCGATCGGACTATTCTCGCGATCAACCACAGAAGCCTAATATCAAAGCTTAAAGAGCCAACATGCTATAACTTGAAGATACAGGCCAAGTATGGGTCAAGTCAGAGGATCACAGAGCTGGTCTAAAGAACCAAGAGAGATGGAGAGCCGATGACCAAGAGACGGACCAAAGCAGTCGAAGCCACATGAAATGAGAAAAAAATGATAATCTGCTCTGCTGACGAAGCCCGAGAAGAGAACATATTGAAAACTAGGGTTCCAGACCCTCCGCCAGCAGTTATCTCTATAGTCTGTAGAGTTTTCTCTCTCATCTCTCCTATTTCTCTCTCGTCTCTCTTCATCTCCCTATACATCACCACCTGATCCTCAGATCTACTAACCTAACCTTAGAACTCCTGCCCGTTGGCTCTGTCTCATCTCCCTTAGCTTTCTGACCGTTGGATCTTCCACCGGATCGTTGGATCTCTCTAGATCCGTCGATCTATCAATTTGGGTCCCAATCAAGTCACCATCCATCCAATCGTCATCAAATTGTCTGTCACATCATCTTATGAGACGATGGACATCATCAATCCATATTGGCCAGTAGCGGGCCCATCATCATCGACCCGTGGCCCAACCATTTAGTGGACCTCGCGATTTTCAAATGCTTTAAATTAATTATTTTTAAATAAAAAAATGGGGGGTCCACTAAATGGGGAAATTCCCCAAAGAAAAATAAGGTTTTCCTTAAAATATATATATTTTTTTTTATTTCAAAAATTCTCATTTTCCATTAAAGGAAAGTGGGAGCTTTTAAAAGGAGAAGAGAAGGGTTCGTTGGAACCCTAATCCCTCTCCCATCTTCTTTTCTCTTCCCCTAAAACCTTCCCCCCCACATTTTCCCCCTGCTCCTCCTTCTTTTCTCCACCTTCTTCTTGATCTTCTTCATCATCTTCTTTAACGCCCCCACCGGAGTTGCAGCCTACAACTCCGGTCACATGAACCAGCAATCCTCCTCCCACCTCTTCTTCTCATCTTTCCCCCTCTCCTTCGTCACCTTCTCCCCTCTCCTCTCCTCCTCGTTTTTCTTCTTCTTTTTTTCATTTTTTTTCCTTCTTCTTCACGGATTCATTACCGGCCGGAGTTCTACAACTCCGGCCGTCTTCTTCTAAGGTTCTTCTGCTTCGTTTTGCAAGTTTCTGGGGCAACTCGCCCTCTCCCAGCCAGTAGCACCGCCTACGCGCGTCGTTGCTGACTTCCTCCTCCGCCTGTGCGTAGCACAGCTTGCTACCGTGGGCAGCAACTATCACCTCCGCTCCGCCGGTTCTTGCTCCGCCAGAAGCGCCTGCCACCCCTCCACCCAGCAACCAACGGTTGCTATCTCCCAGCCGTTCACATCCCCTTTTCCCTTTCATCTTACAAAAATTAAAAAAATAAAAAAAATAAAAAAAAAAGAGAAAAGGAGAAGAAGGAAGGAGAGGAGATGAAGATCTCCTCTACGATCCCAGCCACCGTCTTCATTAGGGGGAGCTGTGCGCCCCTCACCAGCTGACGTTTCTCGTGGAAGAGAAACCCAAGCCACCACCTGCAGCAGCCCAAAATCACGCCCCAAGCCATCCATTCTCCCCTTCTACTCGCCTCCTTCTTGCTGTCCTCTTTCTCAAACAAGAAAAAAAAAGAAAAAAAAAAAAGAAGAAGAAAAGAAAAGAGGAAAAGAAGAGAAGAGACCTTGAGGTATGCTGGCCCCTCTAGCCACTCTCCTCTTTAACTCAATCATTGAAGCAGTTCCAAGCCACCAACGCATTACCTTGAACCGATGCACACATCCTCCATTGTTCCCACCAGCAAGAGGCCATCCTTCCCATGAACAGCCATCTCGATCACCATCCTTTAGCTGTTGACCGATCTTCATTAGCCAAAATCTGGTAAGTTTCTCACTCCTGTCCATCTCTTTCTATCTCAATACTTTTCTCTCTCTAGGGCATTTTAGAATTCCTTTTCTTCACTCTTTACCATTTTCTCTCTCTAAGAATTTCTACCTCTTTTTCTCTTTATCTTTATATGCTTTCTAGGTAAGGGTTTATTTTGCTTTCTAGATAAATTTCATTGTTAATTGTTTTCTAAGATGTAAATTGAATTATTTTGATGAATAAAGTTATCTCTTCCAATGCATTTTCTCTCTTTTAATTCCATTAGATTAATTGTGAATAAAAAAAAAATGTTTTAAATCGATCCATCATTTTCTCCTATCCATCATTTTTGGCAATTTTCTGATAGTGTATGTTCCTTAGTGCACTAACATTAACCCGAGTGCAGATCGACATCCGACATGAATCCCTATACAAATCTGTCAATTTTGCAGGATAATCGGATAAAAATTACAAATGTGTTGAAACCAGGGTTTCCGTAATCAACGACGCAGAAAAAACCCACTTTCAATTGCTTCAACTATAGCTTCAACGATTTGAAGGTCTTTCAAAATAGCTCAGATGCTTTAAATCTTCGTCTATGATCTTCTCATTAAGCAGCTCCTTCATTACGGTATGACAAAATGTAGAGAGAAGAAGAAACTCAATTTAAGTTTGAATATTAAACCCTAAGGTCAATCTAAATACAACTCACTTAATTCTGTTCGATTTAAGTATACTAATTTAGGTCGAATAAGATTTATTTTGATCAACTGATAAACGTTTAGAGAACACTTAATCAAGTCTAGGCAACTTAAGTCATGTCTGTTCAATTAATCCGTTGGTTAACTAATCCATTTGGTTCCATCCTAATTCGATCGGTCAACTAATCAACATAATCAACCTTAGTTAAACTAGTCAACTAATCATTCTAATCTAACCTAGCCAAACTAGTCAACTAAGAACTTATTCAACTTAGTAGACTAGTTAGACTAGTCGTTATAGTCAACCCAAGTCAAACTAGTTAACTAATATAGTCAAACTTAACAAAAATTGGTTAACTAATCAACTTAGCCTAACCTAGTCAAACTAGTCAACTAAAAACTTTTGTTATTCTAGTAGACTGATTAGACTAGCCATTGTAGTCAGCCAAAGTCCAACTAGTCAACTAATCAATATGGTCGGCCTAATCGAACCGTTAAAACTACTTGGTTTGTCGCTCAATCAAACTAGTCAACCCAAGTTAAGTAATTACTTAACCTAATTACTCATTTTTGTTTTTTATTACAAATTAAGCTAAGTGAAAACCTTATTAGATAATTATACTTAATCATTCAAAATGATTAAGATAAATCAAACCTAGCCCACCTAACTTAGATTGATGAATCTAAGTCAAACTTGGTCAACCTAGCTAATTTGGTCAATCTATCGGATATGGTGAAGCTACCTATTCTAACCAAACTTAATCCATTTAAGACAAGTCTTCTAATATGGATCTAACCAGATTAATCTACATTATGTCTAATTAATCCAGGTCCACGCTTGTCAACCAATGGTCAAAATTTGTTTATTGGTCAACTATCGACCAAATTGGGTCAAACTAGATCAATTACAATTCAAATTATGTTAGACTAGTCAAATTTCATCAATGTAAACCAAACTAGGTTTACTAGGTCAAAATTACTAAGTGACCCTAGTTGATCAAACTAATAAAATAAAATTTAGTATATCGAGTTACAAGTCAAAATGTCATTAGAGTTGGTGAAAAGATCAGATTGACCCTAAGGTAATCATAATGACTAATTTTTCTTTAATATGGTCTAAATGATCAAAATGAGCCTAAACAAAAACTTTATTTATTTATTTATTTATTTTTACTTTTTTTTATTATTTTTATTTATTTATTTATTATTTTTATTTATTTTTAGTTACCAAAATGGGCCATCCCTATGGGCTGTTCTTAACTAAAGCGGTTTATGGTTTGTGGGCTTCACTTAAAAGCCCATGTCTTTTTCTTTTTCTTTTTCCTTTTAACTTCATCTTCTTTACATGAGTTTTCTGGTTCAACTTCTGAACCAAAATAGGGTTGCCATCCCTACTCTCCAATCACAGCTATCAATGGCCTATAATCAGCCACAATGGCCTCAAAATTTCACCAGTCCGTTCTCTTTAACTCAATATACCTAGAAGGGGGGGTTGATTAGGTATTTAAAATTATTTATACCTACACAGTTTTACTGGTCTGTGGTAAGGGAATAAAATCACATGCCTAACTTGTTTGATAAAAGATTATCACAACCGACTCAAATCGAATATACCTCCGTGGTATATTGTCTTTTTGTCATTTGATCTAATCAATATAGATTGTGGAATACAAACAAACAATCACACAAGATAAGAGAATTTTACGTGGAAACCTTAGCCAAGGAAAAACCACGGGACCACTTCCAGACAGAAAGTATCACTAACTGAAAAGTTAGACGAAACAAAAGTTACCTATGCAGCACCGTTGCAAATACAGCTCCCAACTTTAGCCAAGGCCTACTGCCGATGCGTCCACGACCTCTGAATCAATGCTACAAATCCAAGCGCGCCCTTCCAGCCAAGAAGCCTTGTCCGCTTGTTTAATTTGGTACACCCCAAACCTACTGTCGATCGGCTCCTCCGATCTACCAAGGATTCAGTACACCCTGAACCCTAAGTTGCTCAAATGGTGTTGAGTCACACTGGTACACTCAGGCTACTAGATCTAATATAGAAGTGGAAGACCTAAGTTGAGGAAAGGATCAAGCTCTTGGCTTTGATCAAGAAGAGAACAAGCTCACAAGATGTGAATGGAAAACAAGCTTCTTGCTCTTTGAATAGACACTCTAATAAATAAAACATTTTCTTCTCTCTCTTGAAGATTGAGTCACTCTGTGTCTCTATGTGTGTTTAGAGAAGACGTAGAAGGGTTGTATTTATAGAATTCCAAGACCCTGAGTCGTGCAGAACGTGGGATAATGGAACAAAGAATTTTGGATTTGAGAAAGACCAATTCTGTGCATGGTCCAATCGATTGTACACTAGGTCCAATTGATTGGGCCATGTCCAATCAATTGGGGATAAGTGTCCAATTGATTGGGCTCAATAAGATTTCTGTTCCGAAGGTTCCAATCGATTACACAGTGGTCTCCAATCGATTTGACTCAAATAAGTTTATGTTCTGAAGGCTCCAATCGATTTCACAGAGTCTCTAATCGATTTGACTCAAAAAAGATTCTATTCCGAAGGATCCAATCGATTTCACAGAGTCTCCAATCGATTGGGCTGAAATAAGTTTTTGCCTCGTAGTTTCCAATCGATTTCACAGTCTCCAATCGATTGGGCTATGTCCAATCGATTGAGGATAAGTGCCCAATCGATTGGACTATCCCATTAGTCAATTAATTGACTTAGACTTGGGTCAGTCCAATGACTAAGTTTGACCATTATATTTTTTTCATTTTAACCAACTCCTATGGCCACTAAGTTACTTACCTTCCTAATCTAGCGTACACGATCGTTAACTGACAAATCGGCAGTTACTCAGATCACTCTTGTCGTCAACCGTCTGATTCTTGTTGTCTCTGTCTTTTAGTCTTCACGTAGTTGGCGAAGTATGCGTACCACGACATCTCCACACTATACTTGTGCTCGTAGGAATAGTTATAGGAATGTTTTTATGTCAAACAGAATCTTTGCCAAATTGAATATGAAAATATTTCTTACAATCTCCCTCTTTGGCAATTCTGTGACAAAAAATATTTAATCATATAAGAGGTAAAAAAATAAAAAATACAATCCCACCCTCTTACATGATTCACTCACTATCTCACACTCTCTCAGAGATAATCGAATATATATAATGGAATGGCTTTTGATCTGTTCCCTGCACATTCTACCAATAATACATACCATGTAATATCATTGACAATTAGTAAATCATTAAAATGCAGTGAGTTAATTATGCACATCACAAGTAGAGAAATTGAAAATAAAAACTTTTCTCCCCTTAAATTTCTCTCCCCGTATCTCATGCATCAACTTATTTTTACTACTATGATTTTTTCTCCCCCTTTTTGTCACAGATTTGACAAAGGAACAGAAATATAAGCAAATAACAAGCATGCAATGAATATCATCATGAAGAACAAGTGCATATATACATACAACCAAAGTCAGCAATTATCAAATTATAGTAGATCTTGAAAAATAGATTGAGCCTTGGAGAGTCGTGACATGAATATCAATTAGGATAAATTTATTTTAAGAAATAGAAACAAGAATTTTATTGAAACTTGGTTGATTAATACTGACTGAGAGTAACACGAAATACAGAACTTGTGCAGGTTATAATTCCAACTCGATCATAATATATATAGAAATTCATATTCGTCAGTTAATTAAAAATACTAAGTCAAAGAAAGTAATAAAATCATTGCTCTTGAGAACCTATAGTAGATAACGTGCTGTCATTAGAATCGACACAAGAGAGGATAAGTAATTTCAGTAATATTCTAGACATCAGATTCTAAAATCCCAGAGGTATCATGTATCCAAATATGAAATCCTCATTAGAGTTATTAAGGGTTCTCACATACACTCATGTATACGGGTATTTGCTGATGGATAATAATTTTTCTAGCAAATTGGCTATTTACACCCTTTTTTTTTTATTCACTTTGAGTATAGGTAGCTTTCACTCTCCATGTAGGTAGCCCTTTTCTGCAGCAATGAGAATCAGATTTTAATTTCAAGCAAGGCCATACAGATGGCTTTCACTCTAATTTTTGTGGAGGTAGCTGTTTCTTTAGAATAATAACTCTCATTGGGAAGCCTACAGTCGACTATAATGCAGTTTCGAAATCAACTGAAGGCATGAACACTACTAATTTGAAGTCATATCTAGTAGAGGTTTATTTCTTATTCTTAGAATAAGATCTAGAAATAATACTGAAATCATATCTATTCCTGGAGAAAAATCAGTCAATGTGTAGTGTGTGAAACATATGTTTGCAAGAGATAATTTTAACTACTGACAGAAACAGGGTATAATGGACTAATCATTACAAACATTGGAATATATATATCATCATCATGATATGATCTTGATAGAACCTATGACAAGTCTGAATTTAGATCATTCAAAATCAGTTCTAATCAACCAAATTATTATAAAAGTAAAGAAAAACACAAAATACAAGCTCAATCAATCAAACTAATACCAATAGATTTTCGAAGAAATTTGAATCTAACGACATCAAGAGGTTTTGTAAAGATATCTGCTAATTGATTTTCTATTGTGACATGCTCCAAGGTAATAATTTTTTCTTCAACAAGATCTCTTATAAAATAATGATGAATGTCAATATGCTTAGTTCTAGAGTGTTGCACAGGGTTTTTCGATATATTTATAGCACTTGTATTATCACAATAGATAGTCATCAATCCTTGATTGTTCCCATAATATGTTAACATCTGCTTCATCCATAGCAGTTGAGTACAACAGCTCCCAGCTGCAATATACTCGGCTTCAGCAGTAGATAAAGAAATACAATTTTGTTTCTTGCTTTGCCAACTAACTAGGCTGTTACCAACATAAAAACATCCACCACTGGTGCTTTTTCTATCATCAACATTACCAGCCCAGTCAGCATTATAATAACCTACAAGCTCTGCAGTAGTATCAAAAGAATACCAGAGACCATATCCTACAGTTCCACTAACATACCTGATGATACGTTTGACTGCAAGAATATGAGATTCTTTGGGATTAGCTTGAAATCTAGCACATGCACCCACACTCAAGGAAATATCAAGATGACTAGCAGTGAGATATAGTAAGCTACCAATCATGCTTCTATACAGAGTTTGATCAACATCCTTTCCTTCAATGTCTTTACTCAGCTTTGTAGTGGTACTCATAGGAGTACGATGATGTTTAGCTGATTCCATATCAAGTTTCTTTACTAGATCTTTGCTATATTTAGATTGAGAAATAAAAATTCCATCATCCAACTGTTTAACTTGAAGACCCAGAAAATAACTCAGTTCACCAACCATACTCATTTCAAATTCCTTTTTCATTTGTTCTGAAAACATGTGAGCATGATCAACAGATGTGGACCCAAACACAATATCATCAACATAGATTTGAGCAATCACATAAATTCCCTGAATAGTTTTAACAAATAAGGTCTTGTCCACTTCTCCTCTGATGAAACCTTGATGAAGTAGAAAAGTGGTTAATCTTTCATACCAAGCCCTGGGAGCTTGTTTTAAGCCATACAAGGCCTTTTTGAGGCGATAAACTTGATCAGGAAATTTTGGATCCTCAAACCCTTTGGGTTGTTCCACATAAACTTTTTCTTGAAGAACACCATTTAAGAAGGCACTCTTGACATCCATCTGAAAAAGTTTAAATTTAAAATGACAGGCAACAACAAGCAATATAGGAATGGATTCCAATCTAGTAACAGGAGCAAAAGTTTCATCAAAATCAATGCCTTCTATTTGAGTATAGCCTTGAGCTACAAGTTCGACTTTGTTTCTGACAACAGTTCCATTTTCATCTGATTTGTTTTTGAAAATCCATTTAGTGCCTATAACATTAGTATCTTTAGGTCTGGGCACTAAATACCAAACATCATTTCTAGTAAATTGACTTAGTTCCTCCTACATGGCACTAATCTAATTTTCATCAGTAAGAGCTTCAGAAATATTTTTTGGTTCAATCTGAGAAGTATAACACACAAAGTTAACAATTTTTTCAATCTGTCTTCGAGTTTGAACTCTACTTCCTGCCTCACCAATGATATCAATACTAGGATGATTTTTCTTAACCCACGAGGGAAGATATTTATCAGTATGAGAATCACTAGAAGGAGAAGAAACATGAATGTCATCAATACTCTGACAGATATCATCACAGTTGTCATCCTGTGAGGAATTTTCTTCAATATTTAAATCATCAATAACCACATTAATAGACTCCATGATAGTCTTGGTTCTTTGATTAAGAACACGATAAGCTCTACTATTTGTAGAATAACCTAGAAAAATTCCTTCATCTCCTCTTTTGTCAAATTTTCCCAAAGATTCTCTATCTCTAAGAATATAACATTTGCTCTCAAAAACCTTGAAGTATTTAACATTAGGTTTTTTACTCGACCAGATTTCATAAGGAGTGTTCAAAGTTCCTGGTCTTAGATAAACCCTATTGAGAGTATAGCAAGCCGTATTCACTGCTTCAGCCCATAAGTTTTGAGGTAAGTTTTTGTTGTGAAGCATCACCCGAGCCATTTCCTGAATCATCCTATTCTTTCTTTCAATCACTCCATTTTGCTCTAGTGTAATAGGTGCAGAAAATTCATGTTTAATGCCAATAGCATCACAGTACTTAGTGAGACGAGAATCTTCAAATTCTCCTCCATGGTCAGTACGAATCCTGACTATACTATAGCCTTTTTCATTTTAAATTTTTTGGCATATCTTTTTACATTCTTCAAAAGCATCTGATTTCTCTCTAAGAAAAGAAATCCATGTTAATCTAGAGTAATCATCTACCATGACCAGAATGTATATTTTTCCTCTCAAACTTTCAATCCTCATAGGACCCATAAGATCTATGTGAATCAGATCAAGTACTTTGGAGGTAGCACAATAACTTCTCTTTTTGTGAGAGCTTTTGATTTGTTTACCGATTTGACAAGCTCCACAAATAGTGCCCATAGGTTTTCCCAGTTTGGGCACACCTCTCACTAATTCTTTATTAGTGATTTTAACTAGGTCCTTTTGGTTCATGTGACCTAGTCTTTGGTGCCATAAGTCAAAATCATTTAATTTGGCAGAATTACAGACAATCTTTGGATTTCTACCAATAATATAATAATTTTCAGAGGTTCTTGAACCTCTCATAACACATTTGCCAGATTCATCAATAACATCACATCCTTGACTTGTGAATTTAACTGTATGATTATTAACACAAATTTGACTTATGCAAAGAAGATTGGCTTTGAGTCCTTCAACACAGAGAACGTTATCAAGCTTAGGAATACCTGGAGCTCGAATACTTCCCCGACCAATGACCTTGGCCATACTTCCATCTCTAAAAGTTACACTCACATCCTTATGATCTTCAATATGATAAAACATTGACTTGTCTCCATTCATGTGCCTAGAACAACCACTATCCAAATACTATTTGTTATTTTCTAAAGCTTTGAAAGCAAAATGAATCATAAGACATTTTAGATCATCCCCAAATGGTCTTATATTTAAAAGGCTTTGCCATTTATTTGGGAAGAAATGAATTGTTCCTTCTTTTGTCATTTCTGGACCATTGATTCTTAGCAACATGACTATCGAACAAAGTTTTTCTCAATTCAAAAATTTTAGAAATTTCTTTCTTTAGTTCATTAGATTTTACGTATAACTCACTTAGCCTAGAATTATAATGACTAATCAATTCAGTTTGTTTGAACTTTGTTATCATATATTTTTCTGTAGGATATGCGAGTTTCACATTATTCTTATGTGAACTAAGATAAAAATCAAAATTCTTGGATTTAGCAATATCATACTTGTTTATCAATTGATTCTTTAAGGACTCTTGGAACTCTTTTCCAATACATTATTTTTCATACGAAGCAATTCTTTTCTTCTTCCCACTGTCTCTTTTCATCAGCGAGTTCAATATTAGCCAATTCTAACGAAACATTTTTACAATCCAATTCCTCCATTTATAAAGATAAAACTTTATTTTCTTTGATCAATCTCAAACTATCTAAATATAGTGTCTCATAGGCTATATTCAAATAGTCCTCAGACAATGGAGATCTTGATATATTTTCACATTCTCTTTGCATTTTGACAAATTAATGACAATGGACTGGTTTCTCAAGAATTTAAATTCAGGTGATTATACCTTAACTAGAAATACCTGCTTTGATTCCAATTGAAATTTTACCGGTCCGTTCTCTTTAGCTCAATATGCCTAGAAGGGGGGGTTGATTAGGTATTTAAAATTATTTATACCTACACAGTTTTACTGGTCTGTGGTAAGAGAATAAAATCACATGCCTAACTTGTTTGATAAAAGATTATCACAATGAACTCAAATCGAATATAACTCCATGGTATATTGTCATTTTGTCATTTGATCTAATCAATATAGATTGCGGAATACAAACAAACAATCACACAAGTAAGAGATTTTTACGTGGAAACCTTAGCCAAGGAAAAACCACAGGACCACGTCCAGACGGAAAGTATTACTAACTGAAAAGTTAAACGAAACAAAGGTTACCTACGCAGCACCATTGCAAATACAGCTTCCAACCTTAGCCAAGGCCTAATGCCAATGCATCCATGTCTTTGAATCAACGCTACGAATCCATGCGCGCCCTTCCAACGAAGAAGCTTTGTCCGCTTGTTCAGTTTGGTACACCCCAAACCTACCGTCGATCGGCTCCTCCGATCTTAATTCTCAACACTCCCGCCTTTGCAAAAGGTGAAGGATTCAGTACACCCTGAACCCTAAGTTGCTCAAATAGTGTTGAGTCACACTGGTATACTCAGGCTACTAGGTCGAATATAGAAGTGGAAGACCTAAGCTGAAGAAAGGATCAAGCTCTTGGCTTTGATCAAGAAGAGAACAAGCTCACAAGATGTGAATGGAAAACAAGCTTCTTGCTCTTCGAATGGACACTCTAATAAATAAAATATTTTCTTCTCTCTCTTGAAGATTGAGTTACTCTATGTCTCTGTATGTATTTAGAGAAGGCATAGAAAGGTTGTATTTATAGAATTCTTAGACCCTGAGTCGTACAGAACATGGGATAATGGAACTAAGAATTTCGGATCTGAGAAGGACCAATTCTGTGCATGGTCCAATAGATTGTACACTAGGTCCAATCGATTGGGCCATGTCCAATCGATTGGGGATAAGTGTCCAATCGATTGGGCTCAATAAGATATCTGTTCCAAAGGTTCTAATCGATTACACAGTGGTCTCCAATCGATTTGACTCAAAAAAGTTTCTATCCCGAAGGCTCTAATCGATTTCACAGAGTCTCCAATCGATTTTACTCAAAAAAGTTTCTATGCCTCGTAGTTTCCAATCGATTTCACAAAGTCTCCAATCGATTGGGCTATGTCCAATCGATTGGGGATAAGTGTCCAATCGATTGGACTATCCCATTAGTCAATTTAATTGACTTAGACTCGGGTCAGTCCAATGACTAAGTTTGACCATTATCTTTTGTTCATTTTAACCAACTCCTATGGCCACTAAGTCACTTACCTTCCTAATCGAGCGTACATGGTCGTTAACTGACAAATCGGCAGTTACTCAGATGACTCCTGTCGTCAACAGTCTGATTCTTGCCGTCTCTGTCTTTCGGTCTTCATGTAGTTGGCGAAGTATGCGTACCACGACATCTCCACACTACACTTGTGCTAGTAGGAACAATTACAAGAATGTTTTTATGTCAAACAGAATCTTTGCCAAATTGAATATAAAAATATTCCTTACAGGCCCCACCCAAATCGTCATTCAATCCCTAACTTAAACCCTATTTTCATTTCCTAAATTTTAATGGCCGTTATGCCCAGATTTTACACCCAGAACAATTTAGAAAATGCATAAAGTAGTGCTGGATTTCAGCACTACAGGCAACCATTAATGGCCTTCTCCACTCACTCAAAACCCCTTTATGAAAACCCGTTTTAACCCCTATCATTTTCGTGAAACTTCAATGGGTATTAGTCCAGATTTTTCAACTCAAAAATGTCCTTTAATGAATTGATTTCTCAGTAGAAAAATGGTAGAAAATAGTGTAATCAAAATATCAAGTTTTTAAAGATGAAATATGCTAACCTTCAATCATCCAAAACGGGAATTATTGACGCCAATCCGTAGCTCTCACCATGATCTTTCATATATGTTGATCTTGGCTTAAACCCATCAAGATTTCTCATTTTGGAATTCTCCAATTTTTAGCTCATACGAATGGTAATGAAAAAAATAGGAATTTTATGAAAAAAAGTTAGTTTTTAAAATGAAGTGAGGGCAAAGGTGTAATTTACCATGGTTAGATACAAATGTCTCATTGCCGAAGACATTTGTCTCACCATGCAATGACTCATCTTTTTCTTTGGCTTATGTATATCAGGTGCATCTTATTACGTTGCATCCGACCGCTCCGATCAATATAGCGAACAATACACGACTCCGATTATCGATCACATCCGATCAAAAGATCCGGGTCATCACAGATCCATTGTTTATAGCAACCTCAATTTCCTCTTGTAAACTCTGGTACTGGGTCTAGTTGTGTGACTCCTCGTTATGGACTATGGCCATGGTATTCCCCTCTCGATAACCTATAATTTGGCTAGTGAAGTTGGCTTCCTCTTTCTCAGATTCTAACTCACCTAGACGGTGTTCCAAGCTCTCCATGGAGTGCTGTTGTTGGATGATATATTGAGAGATGAGTTCCTCTATACTAGGTTCAGTAGCAGACTGTGGTGGTTTAGCTAAGGGAAGCTGAGGTGCCAACTCTTGAATGTAGTCCGACTGAGTATGAAAGTTATAGGATGGAAGCGACTCTGGGACTATATGCTGACTCTAAAAATCCTACGGGTCCATTGTTGACCAAAATATTCAGTCTGTGGATATGGCTGGTACTGCGACTATGAATACTGCCCAGTATATTGTCCACAGGGTTGGTGAAACCAGAAATTATACATATCCTGTTGCAGTTGCTGCTAGGGAAAAGACTATTGTTCCCATTCAAAGTTATTGTGACTCCTAGTGTCCAGATAATACGTGTTATTGTAGGAGGTCTGTAGCGGAGGTTTAAAGGTACTAAAAGTGCAAACCTCTTCTTGGACATGAGGGAAATATCCCACAGATTTGGAGTGATAAACTGGCTTCTGGACCGCAACATCAAGGGCGAAGACTGATTTTGTCAAATCCTTAAGTAGGGATTTTAGCACTGGATCGTTCTTTGCTTCATATCCCATGGAAGTCTGTGAGACTGGAGTGTCATTACGACACTCAAGATTGGTATACCAGTGCTCGGAGTTATCATCTAGATCTTTAAAGAAATTGTGGTAGGTCTCGAATAGAGGTGATTCAGTTGCTATCAGAGAGATGTGAGTCTCTTAGAGGAGGGAGATAGATTAGGTGAAAGAGATCGGTGCGGTAGACTGACTCTTAGATTGAATCAGTCTCATGTTGTATCAAATCCAAACGGGCATATGCTTGAAAAAGTAAGCCCTAGAATCGGCAAAAGTCTGAAGAGTACGAAACCTATTGAGCAATGATGATGCACACAAAGCAACATATAATCCTACTTCTAAACAATCAGGATATTTTATGAATTATCTTGTTAATGTAGGGATAGTGTAAATTATGATAGTGGGCGGACCACTGGTTTATTTGTTATTTCTCGCTGGACTAACTTTTCACTCTGTAGGTTCTCACCAGTTCTCTTCAAAGCAAATCCGCTAGTACTAACTCAAGTCGACTGCGAGATAATCCGAAGCCCAGACAGACGTGCGGCACATCGGCTGACTTAAGTACACCCTAGACTAACCGGATTTGTCAAGCGTTAAGATGAGTTTTCCCAGAAGATGAGCTAGGGTTGATTCGTGTTTCTAATCCGACACCAAGCTAACCGACAAATAATCAAGGAGGCCACTTACAAGCTTGGTATACTTGAAGTAGTAGGGACCTATGGGTGTGTTAGGAAACAGTGACCCCGCACTCATGGACTTAATCGACTTGATCTTTAAAGGAGTCGTTTTATGTAGAGTTTTCCTTGAACACCGATCTAAGTGGGCTTTACTTCTTGGTTTCCTTTAATTTTTGGCCGTGGGTACACAAAAGCTGGAATGACGAGGTGGGCGATGAAATCCCACCAGTTTTAAGGTAGAGCTAGGTTTGCTCTTTAATGTAATTTTTATGGCCAATCCATGCAGTTCCGATAATGATTGCAAAATCAAATAAATAATTGGCACAATGTTTGCACAATGATCAATATCGCACTCAAGGTGAGGTGTAGAAACTTACCTACTCGTTGGTTACGCAACAGGATCTCCTCCATGAGATAGGGAGGGGTATCTAAATGGGCTTGGGCCAGACTCCTCCTCTTTGAGTTTTTGCTCCCTACTCACTTGGTAATCGCAATTTGCAATCACGTTAGTACACAATGGTCTATGGTAGTCATTTTGAAGGTATACCGCCTTTGAGATTTCAAGAAACACGCAATTTGTTTTGGGCTGGTATGTTGAATTAGTTCCACTTTAGGGTATGAAATTCAAACTTAGTTATTCCTGAATTAGGGTTCGGAAATATCTACTTTTGAATTACCCGAAGTTGGAAACCTTCCACGATTTTAAACTTTTGAAATCTCGGTCAAATTGGTTATTCCCCAAATTAAGGAATTTTGATGAAAGTGGACTTTTATCCAATTTTAGAGTTATTTCAAACTTTTGAAATCTCGATCAAATTGGTTATTCCCCAAATTAAGGAATTTTGTTGAAAGTGCACTTTTTTCTAATTTTAGAGTTATCCAATTTAAAGTCTCTAGATCTAGAAACTCTAAGGATTTAATTTTCTAAAAAGAGAAAATGCCCAAATTTTCAAAATTCTAAATTCTAAAAATATGCCAAAATAAAACAAATAACCAATATAGTGATCTAACTAGAAATAGCAGAATTGAGATCTTTCCCTAATATTTTTTGTTTTTTTTAAATTAAAATTAACCTAGTACTTATTCTAAAAATAAAGAAAAATAAATTCCTAAGTTATTACAACTTTGCACTCGGCCGTTCGAGGCATTAAAATAATAAGTAAATAATTTGAAAAAGAAAATTGAAAGTTTCTGATTTGGATCGGATCTTCACGATTAAGCAGCTTTTCGATTTCCTGTTCGTCTTTTTGCAATCCCGTCAACTAAGCGGCAATGGCGCCATTTGAAAGTAAGGATTTTTCTATGTCGTCGAATCGGAAACCCTAGATTTCAACAATATTTGTAATTCCATTTCACTTTAAATCCTGCAAAAATGCAGACTTTGTATAGCGATATGTCGGATGTCGAATCCACACTCGGGGTTAGGGACAAAAAATTTATCAGAACATTAGAACAATAGAAAGTGCTTGAAAATATGGATGGAAGGGTGAAACGTGATTAATGATTGAGATTTAAAATAATCTTTTTGGAGAGATTTCTATCAACTAATTAACATAACTAAAGAGAAAGAAACACCATAAACGGAAAAGAGAAATTATTTATTAAAATAATGCAAATTACAATGCTTGAATCTAATTTATTCATAAAAGAAAATAAAACAAATAATCATCACTCTTGAAAGCATTATAAGAAAAGAAATATAGAGAGAAAGAATAAGATTTTAGAGAAAGAAATGAAAGAGAAGATGAAAAATGGAGATTTACCTTGGTGACTTACCAACGGAGAAGAGGCTTGCAATGCCGTGTTCTTGCTGGTTTTTAGATGATAGCTGAACCAGGGAGAGGAGAGAGATAAAGAGGTTTAGAGAAGAAGGGGAGAGGGAACCTAGGGATAGGTTGTGAGAGGGGAGAGAGAACCCATGCTTAGGTTGTTAGAGAGAGAGGGAACCAAATTCTAAGGGAACCCTAGGTCCCTTATATAGATTTTAGGAGAAAGAGAGTGAATCCATGTGAAGGTTTATTGAGTTATAAGGGCCGTTGTTGAGATTCAACGGTTGAGGGAGAGATCCATTTCCTAGAGAGAAAATAGGAGAGAGGAATCGGTCAAGTGAGACTGATTCTCTCTAGGTGTTGCAAAAGGGCATGGGCATGGGTCATGGGCATGGATATGGGTCATGGTTCATGGGTATGGGCATGGGTCATGGTAATGGGCATGGGTATGGGTCATGGTGTGCCAAGATAGATAGAGAGAAATAGGAGAGAGGTGAGAAAAAATACAAAAATAATAGAACCGGAGGGTCTTGAACCCTGATCTTCGTCATTCTCCTTCATCAGCTCCACCAATTAGTCAAACTAGCTTTTGATGTCAATTAGTGTGGCTTTTAACACCTTAGTCCTTTTTTAGGTCTTCAACTCTTCCACTCTCTTTGGATCGGCTCTGCGATCCTCTGGCTTTGCCCGTACTTAGCTTCTATCTTCTTGTCCTGGCCTGTTGGCTCTTTAAGCTTTGATAGAGGTCTTCTGTGGTTGATCGTGCGCTTGCCAACCTCGAGAATCGTTCGATCGGGTCTCTTGTAAGAGAAAAAGCGCGTAATGAGTTTCAACTAAAACGGCATGATACTGGACTATCCGAAATACGTATACTTCATGCAAATAGTTGATTTTCGTCTAAAGAATGTGTTCTACACAATGGAAGAAACTCTTACGTGGAAAAGTCGACGAAAAGACAAGTTTTACGTAGGAGAATGTGACATCGCTATAAGGATAATGGCTTAAAATAAGCACTTTTGAGCAAATATCAATACTTGACAAGAATGACATTCAACTCATCCCGACAAGTTCAACGACATACTTGACGGGAATGATGAAAGTAGGTATTTTCCGTGTCGTTGGTTACGGAAACCCTAAATTCAACACAATTTGTAATTTTTATCCGATTATCCTGCAAAATTGATAGATTTGTATAGGGATTCGTGTCGGATGTCGATCCGCACTCGGGATTAGTCGGATTAGCGCGAATCAGAACATAAAATGACAGATCATCACAAGAAATAATAGATAAACACAAACTTTATCATTCAGTGATCAAATGTTTATTACAATGCTTGAATCGAAAATAACCTCTAAGAAGATAAACTAAAAAGCAATTTTAAAGAAGAAAATTCTAGAGAGAGTTAGAGAGAGAAAATGAAGTGAGGTAGTATTTCTAGAGAGAGAGAACTATCAAGAAGGCTATTCTAGAGAGAGAAACTATGTATCGAAGAGAGAAATAGATAGAGAAATCTAGAGAGAAAACTACCCTAGAGAGAGAATGTTAGAGAGAGAAAGTGAGAGAAATGTTAAAGAAGAGAGGACAAGAGTTTAGAGAGAATTAGAGAGCGAGAAGCTAGAGAGAGAAAGTTACCTCTCGATGCTTACCTTGAGATTTGGGATCGGCATGATGAATGGGCCCATGTGGGTATAGAAGGAGCCCCATTTTACAGTTGAGAAGAGCCTATCGGTTAGCAAGTGGTGGCTTGGTGTGGAGAAATGTGCACAGCCATTGATGTGGTACGGCCAAGTGGGTGGCTATGCTATTCACGGAGAGGAAAGTAGATGGCCTGGGAGGTGATTATGGAGGTAATCACAAGGGCGGAGCTGCAATTGGTGGTGAGGTGCAGACGTTGGTGGAGATCACGGCCTGGTGGTGGTCCTCATGGGGAGATGATGAATGATGGAACCTTCCCCACCTGCCTTGTGATGAGAAGCAAGGTGAGGCAGGATCATGGATTGGTGATCCAATATGGAGAGGCACAATTGGCAGCGTGATCGGGATTGCGTAGCTTGCTACTGGTGGAGGAAATTTCGTCCAGGCTACAATCCCGCCCACAGATAGAGAGGGATCCGAGATGGAGGTGGTGCAAATCTTTAGGGAGCACGGCTTGAAGAGATGCCTGCTGCGGTGTGAGTTGTTGCATGTGCAAGTGGAAAACTCGACAGCACTTGGTGGAGCGGCAAGGGAGGAGTGGTTTAGAACCAAGAGGAGATTCGTCTCCTCCTAGTTTTGCAGGTGCGTTCCCAATGAGTAGCAGTCCGTGATGAAGAATGTCACTTTGTGAGCCGCTAGTTTCTGCCGCCCAGCAAGGAAGAAGACGGCTCAGTGTGTTGCCGTTCAAGGAGGAGCCAAGAGAGCGTGGTGCAAGTGAAGAGAACAAAGACGAGGTGGTGATACAGGCCGTTCGTGGAGTGCAGCTGAAAGTTGGTAGCGTGGTGGTTAAATGAAACAGAGAGAGGAGCTCGCCGGAGAAGACGAACCAGTCCGGCGAGCTTCAAGATGAAGAAGAACGAGGACAAGAAGTAGAAGAAAACGAAGAGGAAGAAGAAGAAAATGAAGAGGAAGAAGAAGGATAGGAGGAGAGGGGGAGAAGCTCACCGTTTTCTGCTGTAAAGATGACGGTGATGGAGCATGGTTCGCCGGCCGGAGTTGCAGACCTGCAACTCCAGCAATCAGAAACAGAAAACGAAAAAGAAGAAGAGGAGAAGAAAGAGAAGAAGAAGAAGAAAAAGAAGAAGAAGAAGAAGAAGAAGAAGAAGAAGAAGAAGAAGAAGAAGAAGAAGAAGACGCCCACCAGTTGGCCGGCAATCCGATCGCCGGAGAAGAAGGGGCCGCCTCAAGAAGGAAAAGGGAGAAAGGAGAAAAAGAGAGGAGGAGAGGGGGAAAGGGGATTAGGGTTCCCCTCGAGCTCTCCCTCTTTTATAACCTTCCATTAATGGAAAATAATTATTTTTGAAATAAAAAAATAATTTTTTTTTTTTTTTTTTTTTTTTTTTTTTTTTTTAAGTAAAAATCTACTTTTCTATGGGGAATCTCCCCAATTAGTGGACCCCCCATTTAATTAAAATTATTTTTGAAATTCGCGGGGTCCACTAACTGGTCGGACAGCGGGTCGATGATGATGGGCCCGGCTACTGGCCCACATGGACTGATGATGTCCATCGTCTCACAAGATGATGTGACAGGCATTCTGAAGGCGATCGGATGGATGGTGACTTGATTGGGACCCAGATTGGTAGATCGACGGATCTAGAGAGATCCAACGGTCCGATTGAAGATCCAACGGTCCGATGGAAGATCCAACGGTCAGAAAGCTAAGGGAGATGAGATAGAGCTGATAGGCAGGAGTTCTGGGGTTAGGTCAGTAGATTCGAGGATCGAGAGATGAAGAGAGAGAGAGAATAAGGAGAGATGAGAGAAAAAGTATCAAAAAAAATGGAAAAAAGCACTAGCGGAGGGTCTGGAACCCTGTTCTTCACTGTGACCATCCTCACGCTTCTCCAGTAGAGTCGACCATCATTCTTTGCTGACTCATGTGGCTTTAAACGCTTTGGTCCGTCTCTTGGTCATTGGCTCTCCTACTCTCTTCGTTCTTTGGGCCGACTTTTTGGTCCTCTTATTCAGCCCATATTTGGCCCATATCTTCTAGTTATAGCATGTGGGCTTGTTAAGCTTTGATAATGGGCTTTCATGATCGATTTGGGCCCACAAGTCTTGAAAATCGTCCCATCGGGGTTTCCTGCGACAGAAGAAGCGCGTAATGAGACTTTATCAGAACGGCTTAATATCTAGATTTCCGAAAATGTGTTTAATGCATGCAAATATACCATTTCGTCCAGAAAAGTGTGTTCTACGCAACAGAAGAGACTCTTACGTAGAAAAGTAGGTAAATAGAGTATTTTACGTAGGAGAATGCAATAACGCTAAAAGGATAATTGCTTAAAATAAGCACTTTTGAGCGAATATCAAATGACATTCAACTCATCCCAACAAGTTTAACGAAATACTTGACAGAATAACTCTCAACACATCCCGACAAGTAACAGGATTCTATGAACAGATAAGTGTTCTAAACTAAAACTAGATTAATTATGGCTTTATCTGCTATAAGATAGCCACGTGATAATCAGTTTGACTATTACGTCCATTCCCGTATTCCCCCATTCAAATATCTGCCACGAGGAATGCCACCTCAGTTGTTTTAGATATAACTGAATGGGAGAAGTGAGGATCTAACAAGAAGAGACAGTTTCATAATAGAATCTCTCTAGATCAGATCTAACTAACGAGAAACGGACATGTAGAAGGTAAGTCATGTCAGTTCTGATGATATAAATTAATATTCGCTCAAAAGTGTTTATTTTAAGCAATTATCCTTTTAGCGTTATTGCATTTTCCTACGTTAAAATGCTCTATTTATCTACTTTTCTACGTAAGAGTCTATTTTGTTGCGTAGAACACACTTTTTTGGACGAAATGGTATATTTGCATGCATTAAACACATTTTCGAAAGTCTAGACATGAAGTCATTCTGATAGAGTCTCATTACGCGCTTCTTCTATCGCAGGAAACCCGATGGGACAATTCTCGAGACTTGCGAGCCCACATCGATCAGGAAAGCCCATTATCAAAGCTTAAAGAGCCCACATGCTATGACTAGAAGATATGGCCAAATATGGGCTGAATAAGAGGACCAAAAGGCCGGCCCAAAGAACGAAGAGAGTAGGAGAGCCAATGACCAAAAGACGGACCAAAGCGTTTAAAGCCACATGAGTCAGCAAGGAATGATAGTCTACTCTACTGGAGAAGCGTGAGGATGGTCACAGTGAAGACTAGGGTTCCAGACCCTCTGCCAATACTTTTATCTCCATTTTCTTATACTTTCTCTCTCATCTCTCCTTATTCTCTCTCTCTCTTCATCTCTCGGTCCTCGAATCTACTGACCTAACCCCAGAACTCTTGCCCATCGGCTCTATCTCATCTCCCTTAGCTTTTTGACCGTTGGATCTTCAATCGGACCGTTGGATCTCTCTAAATCCGTCGATCTACCAATCTGGGTCCCAATCAAGTCACCACCCATCCGATCGTCATCAAATTGTCTGTCACATCATCTTGTGAGACGATGGACATCATCAATCCTTGTGGACTAGTCGCCGGGCCCATCATCATCGACTCGTGGCCCGACCATTTAGTAGACCTCACGATTTTCAAACGCTTTGAATTAATTATTTTTAATAAAAAAGGGGGGTCCACTAAATGGGGAAATTCCCCATAAAAAAGTAAGGTTTTACTTAAAAAAAAAAAAAAAAAAAATAATTTTAAAAATTTTCTAATTTCCATTAATGGAAACTAGGGAGCTTTAAAAGGGGAAGGAGAAGGGTTCTTTGGAACCCTAATCCCCCTCCAATCTCTTCCATGTTCTCTAGAACCCTAATCTCCTCTCCCCCATGTTTTGAAGAGAGAAATTCTTTTCTCCTCGCTGCCGAAACCGTCTTCACCATCAACTCCAAAAACACCAAGCCGTCAGCCATCTCCTCTCTCTCTCTTGCTGTTCAATAGCTTGCCACCCCCCTCTCCATAGACGCCCCATCCATTAAAGTGTTCTCCTATCCAGCCGCCCTCAACATCAGCATCTTTTACAGCCACCGCCTGCAAGGTTTGGCTGGACCTGCAACTCCGGTTGGCCAACCACGTCCTCAACCCTCTCCTTGCTGCCACCCTCTTATCTGCCGCCTCCAAGATCCACCACGACCTGCAACTCTTGAGTTGCAGGTCCGCCTGCGTCCACGTCAGCGCTCCCCTCCGCCTGCTCCTCCGCCATCTCCAATAGGGTATCCACGTCCCACACCACCACCGTCTCACCTGCAACTCTTGAGTTGCAGGTCCGCCTACATCTCCGACCGTGAGATCCCCCGGCCTGCTTGCTGCTCAACTTCTCTTCCGCCTGTGCGTGCTACGCTTGCAGCACCTCCACTTGCAGTTGCTGTACCGCCTTCGCCACTTGATCTCCAACGTAGACAGTAGCTATCGCCTCTCCACTTGTAGTGTACCACATCAGGAAGACTGTCACACCTGCAACTCTCTCTAGTTGCAGGCGTTTTATCTGGCCAGTCCTTTAGAAAAAAAAAAGAGAGGAAAAAAAAAGAGAAGAAGAGGGTTTGAAGAAGAAGAAGAAGAGAAGGAGGGTCTCCTTCTTGCACCGCCTGCACCATCCCTCCACCTTGTTGTTGCTGCCTGTCACCGCCTCTCCCTCTTCCACCTCCTGCAGCCAGCAACGTGTGGAACACCACGACTCAACCATCTCCTCACTTGCAGCAGCATACCACCTGCCCTTGTCGCCCCTTCTCTAACAGCAAAGGGGAATGCCCCTCTCTTCTTGATCTCCTCCATCCACGGTGCACACCACATTGCTGTTGCACCCAATGCACTCCTCAAGCCGATAACTCCTCTATTCTCTCCTTGAACAGCTCGTGTACATGGTGCACCTTACTCAGACCGATATTCTCCACCTAACGGCTCATTGGTAAGTGCGCAATTGGTGAGTTTCTTACTTTCTCTCTCTACCTTATTTTCTTTTCTCTCTCTATTTTTTTTCTCCTATTCTTAATTTCTCTCTCTAGGTTTCGATTAGGCTTTCCCTTAATTCATCTCTCTCTCCATCCATTTCTCTATCTAAAAATCCCTTTTATTTTCTCTCTCTAAAATCTCCCTCTCTAATTAGTTTTTTTTTTATCAGCTGTACTTGAATCTCGATTATATGCATTATAGACAATTCTGATTTAATAAAGAATTTTGATTATGAGTTATGTTTGGATTATTAAGTTCTCATTCCTATTTTGATCAATATTGTTAATGTGCACAGTTCTGTTAAAAATCCAATCAAGATCATTTTAAATCTCACCCCACCATTCTAGCAATTTCTGTGTTCAAATGTGTTCTTATTTGTGCTGATCCGACTAATCCCGAGTGAGGATCGACATCCGACATGAGCCACTGTACAACCCTATGATTTTTACAAGATTTGAGTGAACAAAGAAGCGGATTCTAAAAATGTGTTGAGATTAGGGTTTCCGATTCGACGACACGGAAAAATCCTACTTTCATAAATACATGACAATTAGAACTGAGAAAGGGATCTTACTCTCCTGATCTAGATAGTCTAAACTCGGAATCATCTTTTGTATACTTCTTAAACCCTGTTAGTATACCCTATACTGACTTGAACGTCGGAGTGTTGTCAACAGGTACGTCCACGTTTCATCCGAAGATTATCCTATCATCCACAGCGGAAAAAGAAGTTCTGTCCTGAAGCATCAGAGTCGCCGGATCATCATCGAGATATGAATTGTCTGACCTCGAAGATTGTGTGGGATAGATCTTATATTTTCCCCCCACAGTATCTTCAAGCGTTAAGTGAACTAATTTTAACTGTGGTACAAGACAGATTTTGGCAATAATTCTCTATACTATTTTGAATCTGAAGATATCCTTTATCCGACTATAAATCCTCATTAGAACTATAGGGTTCTCACAATTCACTCTTTTTCAAGTGTATTTGCCAATAGGATAAGGATTTTTCTAGCAAATTTGATTGTTTTTTACTTGTTTAAATGGTAGCTTTCACACTCCTAGTATAGGTAGCCATTTTCTGCAGCAAACAGAATCAGATTTTAAATTTAACATGCCATACAGATAGCTTTAACTCTAGTGTTTGGAGGTAGCTCTTTCCAAGGAGAACACTAAAAAAAAAAATGGAAAGCCAATAGTCGATTGCAGTGAAATTTTGAAATCAACTGAGGGCAGGAACACTACTAATTTAAAGTTAATAATCAGCAGAGGTTTATTCCTAATCCCAAAAAGGTACAAGGTTTTATACCTCTATCAAATTTGTACCTAACCAGTATAGATCAGTGTGCATGTGAATGATTTTTAGATAAAATTGAATCAATTTTCGCCTAATTCATATTAGTAAATCAAATCAATCATAGGAATTAATTTAGAATTATTACATAGATTATCAAATTACTTTTAGTGTTAAGTCTTGATTTTTAGAAATGTTCTACAAGTTATTGCCCATCAAATCTAACATTATTTATAAGAATAAAACTCCACATTCTACTTAACACAAATCTTTTTTATTTTATGAAATTTTTTATTTTTTATTCTTTAAAAACAAAACAAATAGAAAACTACAAAGAAAACAAAATCTATAAAACAAAAAATTATCCCAAACTTTTGAAATAAGAATGAAGAAGTAGGAGTTAGGATGAAGAGCTCATTGCTCTGAAGGGAAAAGGAATGGAAGAATACCCTGAAGTTCAAGATCATGGGTTTGATTAAACGGCATCTCATCAACAGTATAACAATGATCCTCGTTCTTTTCACCTCTCATGACAGTTCGACCGAACTCATCATAAATATTGCAACCATACTAAGAAAATTGAACAATATTTTTCTGGTTGCATATTTGACTAATGTTGAAAATATTTCCATCTATTCCTTCTATGTACAGTACTTCATCCAAAGTAGGAATTCCATTTATCGAAATGGATCCATTTCCAGTAATATGACCTAAACTTCCATGAGCATAGATCATTGACTCATCTCCGGAAGATCTTCAAAGGAAGTAAACATTTTCTTATTCCCAATAACGTGTCTAGAACATCTACTATTAAGTAGCTAGGTGCTACCTTTGAATTGTTTCTTGCCAACTATAACACCCTGAACATTTTTTAATGTATTTAAAAAAAATATTATTATTATTTATTTATTTATATTGAGTATTAATGTTTACTTGTATGCTTGTTGAATTATAATTATTGAAGTGGGCCTTTAGGGCAAATTTATAGACTTTTTGGGCCTACAAATGACTCTAATTAAAGCATAGTTGATACATATGGGTCTTAGGCCTATTTTTGACTCATAATTAACCAAAAATAAGATTTTTAATAGGTTGATAAATTTACCCATTTTAAAGTGACGAAAATTACTATTAATTAATTATTAAGAATGTTAGTCCTACATTGAATATGTGAGAAAGTTGAATGTTAAAAAAACCTATAAATAAGAGTAAAGGCATAAGGCTTTCCGGATTCTAAAAATCGTTGAGAGCCTCTTTAAGAGGAGAAAACGTTCTTTTTCAAAAGAGAAAAATTAAAAAAAATTAACCGATTCTTTAAATTTATGTGGGATAGAGTTTTATCATCTTGATTTCTCTTCAATAATTAAGAGTCATGGATCTTCAGCATTGATCAAGAGTTAGATCAACTCTCAAGCCTTACCCAAATAGATATAACTTTGGTGGGTGGAACTCTTCTCTTGGGTTCAATCCTCTTTTGAGTTGTACAACTCTAAGGACTTTTAAGATTCTCAAGGGACTTAATCTCCCTACTCAAAATTTTAGACCTTTGCAGTAGGTCTTTCATCTTCTTGGGTAGATAGCTCAAATTTGAAATAAGGGGGGAGGGTCAAAAAGTAATTTTCTTTTTATAGTTTAACAACACCCCCCCGGTAGGCCTGGCTCGGCCCGTTAAGGAGGCAACTAATGAATGTTTTTTAAATTGGGTCTAGCTCAAGTTGGGCTAAATTAATATTTTTTGGCCGGGCTGCGGGCTGTAGATTTGGACCCAGGTCCCACCCATCTCTTTCACAGACCACATCGGGCTAGGCTGCGAAACGCGGGCCAAATTGCCACCCCTACATGCACCTAGTGTGTTATTTTCTAAAACAAAAAAGATTGGGTAGGGTAGGATAGGATCGGCCCCCCTTGAGTGTGACCCTAGCTCAACCCTTATTTAAAAGGGCTTATATTTCTTAGCTCGGCTCGACCCTAAGGGTTTGAAATTTAAAAAAAAAACAAAAAAAAAAACCACTTTTTAAGGCTTTCAAAAGGCAAGGCATCGTCTCACAAATTTCGCTCGAGATATTTTTATTTCTTCACGAGCGGGGGTATATTCGTGGTGGGGGTAGGTTTTCTTCGCTGGGGGCTTTCTTCCCGCCAGATCCCAACGCCAAATATCATAATAAACTGATGACGTGGCCTCTAGGCAGTGGACGAACCAACCAAGATATTTATGCATCAAAATATCTGCTGACACGTGGTGGTCGAAGCACCAACGTGTGAAGTGGATATTATGTGTACCTTTGCCCTCATAGTTTTCTAAAACTACTGAAATACCACTTTAAATGTTTTCTTCTTAAAATAAAATTTCTAGAGCTGATGCGATGACAGTTGGCCATCAGATCTATATGGATGGTCAAAAAAGAGAGTCGTTAATGACAAAAAAAAAATAAGTAAAAAATAGTCCACGATCAAATGGTTAGGATCATTCAATCGGGACAAATCTAGTCTGCAACTGTTTGCAGACTTAAAAGTGTGTAAACATGGTTGGATGTCCCTTGAAAAATGTTTTATTTCAATGTTTTCAAAAAAAATATTTTATAAATTAAAAACACGTTTTTCAAGGAGCATTCAATGGTGGATACTGTGTTGCAGACTAGATTTGTCCAATCAATTGATGCCAGCAAGACCAATAATTATGGTTTCAAATAAGCCATCATATATTTTTCTCATGGCAACGGATTGTTTACAGTAAATATTGCCCATCAGACTTTCAATCTCGACTGTTCTTTCTTAGTGGGGCCACCACGTTGGACAAAGCCGTTAGTGGGCATTGACAGAACCAAAATAAAATGGCCCGTGTGTAATTTCGGCTAAAAAGAAATGCAGTTGTCGGCTATTTCTCTAGATATATGGTTGCGGCATTACCATTTTAGAGAGAGAGAGAGAGAGAGAGAGAGAGAGTTTCCTCTCACCGCTGGCTCTGTTATGGAAGAAGAAACAACACAAAACTCAGGGAAGAGGCTAAAATGCGCCGGGGCGGAAGAAGATCAGAGCGAGCTTCCTCTCAAGCCAGGGATCTTTTTCTACCCGATAACACCTTCGGCCTTCGTCGTATCGGACGCTATGGATCCGGATTTTCCCATCATTTACGTCAACACCGTCTTCGAAATCTTCACCGGATACAGAGCAGACGAAGTTCTGGGCAGAAACTGGTATTCTCATTTGCCAATCAAATCTATCTAAAGAACCCTCAACCAAATTTCTTTAATTATTAACGATTTACTGAATTTTCTTTAATTGTTAATCACAAAAATATTGCAATGAATCCTAAAGGGGTGTCAGAACGGGTACGGGTGTTACAGTCCTCCAAGGTATGGAGTGTCCGTATCTGATTCGATGAACCCTAAAGAATAGGATTCGTGGACTCTCTTAAGTAATTGTAAAACAAAGTTATTTGTAAGGATTAATATGGATTTTATACATATCTGTAGGCAAGTATATTGGTTTTGTAGAAAAAAGAATCAAAAGCAGGAGTTTCACACCAGAATTCGTGGTGTGTTGTGGCATGGGTACTTCTCCTGTTCATGCAACATAGTCACTTAATGATTCAACAGTTGATCTTAAGAAATAACTAAGAGAGGAGCTCAATATAAAGAATGGATCTTTAGAATTTGATTATTTCTCTTGATAGGAGCCATTCTGTGTCAATTTTTTGAATTTTCTATCTATATGAAAGCAAAATGTGTGTGTAGGTTCTAAAAGAGATAAAAGGAAGCTTATGAAGGATTAGAGTAAAACTAGCTGTCATTTACTTGTTGATAGCTTCTCTGTACATTCTTGTTTATTCGACTATAACCAAACTCCATTTTGTTTCATTCTGGGATTTACAAGTGGAACAATTGAAGTAGAATCACATGATAACTGTTTGTTGCCTACTCAGATATTTCAAACGGTGCGTAACTTTGAACTCCTTGATTGATTCACTGGAGAAGCAAAGTAGACACTTGCTTGTTCTTGTTCTTGTTCTAAAGCTATGTGCCTTGATTCTAGCTATTACAGACTCAACTGGTGACTGTATTTGGATGAGCAAGTGATATGTATGAACTTGAAATGAAGAACTGCTTCTATGAGCTTAAAAGTGCAGCAAAAGATTATATTTCCACACGCATTCTTGCAGAAATGGTGTCACTGTTCAAAAAGTATCAAACGAGTGGCTGCTTAGTAGGGAAGTAGTGAGCATAGGAATTTAAAAACCTTTTTACTAGAAGCAATGAACAACTAACAGATATAGTCATGAAAGCACTTTTAACTGTTACAAGTGCTGGTTTCAGTGTCCAGGTTGAAGGGGAGTCAGCATAGTTGTTATGTGATGTACTTCCAACATTGATATAATGTTTACTCGGAAGGCCATCTTTTAGTAGTTTAGTAACATTGTGCCAAAATATTATGTAAGTTGGTGCATATTAGCTCTTCTGTTGAATGAAAAAATTGTTCATTTTGACCTAAATCTGGTTTGTCTCTGGAGCTTCAAATGGATGTGTAGTTCATGTGTTAAGGTTTGTGGAGAAAGTGAATTGTGGAGCAACAATTATTATTGTTTTGAGCGCTTATATTAGCTTGATATTGCTCTTTCAAGTGTGATATTCACTTTTGGCTGCTATTTTGTGAAGTCAGTAGGAATCTGGGATGAAATTTCCATGAATGTCTTCCATGTGGCCATCATTTTTGGCAGCGGGTTTAAATTATGCTGGTTGTGTTCAATTGATTTATTAGGATGCAGGTGGTTGGGTCAAAAAAATTTGTTCTACAAGATATTTTTTTCTCCATTGAGTTTAATTATGGCTACTTGAGTCAAATGGCTTTCTCCATCAATCAGTATTTATTTATTTTATTTTTTGTAATATGTGCCAACAGATTTTTTATTTTTTTAAGTCTGCTCGAGCGTGGACTAATTAGCGACTTTTTTTTTAATAAATGGAACTGTTAATCTTCTATATAAAAAGGAAAAGGAAAAAGAAAATTCAAATCCTTTATAATTCATAGTGCTATGTAATCTTTGTGTCTAGGATGCAGAACATTTGAAATTGTTGCTTTTTCACCATTGATTTTATAGTTTTTTTCTTGATAAATTTGAATTCATAAAATACTTAAGAACTTAAATCAGTCTTTTCTAAAACAAATTATAGTTCAATCACATCTGTGTGTCATCACTACATGACTCCACCATGAATTGAATCTTCCACATTATTCTGATCATTTAATCCTAGCTTGATTGTGCATCAAGCACCGATGCTGGCTCATTTGGAACTCTTTCCTTTCAGTCGGTTCTTACAGTATAGAGATCCACGTGCACAACGGCGACATCCATTAGTGGATCCTGTAGTTGTTTTAGAGATCCGAAGATGTCTTGAGGAAGGGGTGGAATTCCAAGGTGAGCTGCTCAACTTCAGGAAGGATGGTACTCCCTTGGTGAACAGGCTGCGGCTTACACCCATACATGGGGATGATGGCATTGTAACACACATCATAGGTATTCAGGTGTTCTCTGAAACAAAGATAGATCTGAACCATGTATCATATCCAGTCTTCAAACAGACTTCTCGTCAGCTATGCGATCAGTTGGGAGGAAATTCTCCCATTAGTCAACAAGCTCCAAACAGCCAACAGCAAGATGTATGTGGAATTCTTCTGCTTTCTGATGAAGTCTTAGCCCATAACATCTTATCGCGCTTGACGCCAAGGGATGTTGCATCCATTGGATCAGTCTGCAGAAGGATTCGTCAACTAACAAAGAATGAACATGTGAGGAAGATGGTCTGTCAAAACGCTTGGGGAAGAGAAGTGACAGGTACGTTGGAGTTGATGACAAAGAGATTAGGGTGGGGTCGACTAGCAAGGGAGCTGACCACGCTCGAGGCAGTTTGTTGGAAGAAGCTGACTGTTGGAGGTGCGGTTGAGCCTTCACGTTGCAATTTCAGTGCGTGTGCTGCAGGGAACCGGCTTGTTCTTTTTGGAGGGGAAGGAGTTAACATGCAACCGATGGACGACACATTCGTTCTCAATTTGGATGCAGCGAATCCAGAATGGCGTCGTGTGAGTGTAACTTCCTCCCCACCAGGGCGCTGGGGCCACACACTCTCATGCCTGAATGGGTCTTGGCTGGTAGTATTTGGGGGATGCGGGAGGCACGGGCTGCTCAATGATGTGTTTGTGTTGGACTTGGATGCCCAACAGCCAACATGGAAAGAAGTCTCAGGTGGAGCTCCCCCCCTCCCCAGATCTTGGCACAGCTCTTGTACAGTGGAAGGCTCAAAATTGGTTGTCTCAGGTGGATGCACAGATGCTGGGGTACTTCTCAGTGACACATTTCTACTTGATCTCACAACAGACAAGCCAATGTGGAGGGAGATTCCTACCTCATGGGCCCCTCCGTCTAGATTGGGACACTCTCTCTCTGTCTATGGAAGGACAAAGATTCTTATGTTCGGTGGACTTTCCAAGAGTGGGCCCCTACAATTGAGATCAGGCGAGTCTTACACGATCGATTTGGAGGATGATGAACCGCAGTGGAGGCAACTGGAGTGTAGTGTGTACGCTGGTGTGGGCAGCCAGAATGCGGTGGTTCCTCCACCCAGACTTGACCATGTTGCTGTAAGCATGCCTTGTGGAAGGATTATAATCTTCGGTGGCTCCATTGCTGGTCTGCATTCTCCTTCTCAGCTCTTCCTTCTGGATCCTTCCGAGGATAAACCCTCATGGAGGATTCTTAATGTTCCTGGGCAGCCACCCAAATTCGCTTGGGGTCATAGCACCTGTGTGGTTGGAGGGACTAGAGTCCTGGTTTTGGGTGGGCACACTGGCGAGGAGTGGATACTGAATGAACTGCACGAGCTTTGTTTGGCGAGCAGACCAGAATTGGAGCCGTGATTTACCAAGTCACTATGTCGTGGAGCTAAAATGAGTTCTGCTTCAACTATCATCACAACCACTCCATGAGCAGGATTTTGTTGCATGATTCATGCTACTCTAGGTTCCATTCCATGTCTCTCAATTGCAGTTCTACTTTCGGAAATGTCTTCACGGATACCTTCTGTGTGTCTTTGCTCGGGAGCTGTATTGTGATGCATGATGACCCTACTTCCTTTAGTGTGACTTGACTTCTCTACAGTGTGAATAGGGTATATTTATGTATATGTTGTTTGTAGACCTGAACATGATTTCAACCATGGAAATCTATTGTAAAGGTATCTAACAAATCCTTTTGTTCTATGTCAAATTAGAAATTGAGAGCCTCACTAGGACAATCACGATAATCTGAGGCCATTATGCTTGTTCTCCATCTCTCTCATCCTTGACTAGATACGTGCCTCTTTTCGTGCTCATTACTCCCTTTCCAAGCTCTCCTTTACGGCTATTCCAAAATCATTTTGGGGACTGCGCAGGTGTTATCAAGCTGATTGTAGCAGATGTTCACGACATATTTTCTCATCTTAAGCTATTGGTTATAAACACTCCCATGCCGAGGGCAATTCTTGAATCTTGGAATCTGCACAAACACAAAAATTTCATGCGCCCTACTGTTGCACGTTGTTCTTGGCAGCCACCTGAAGCCGGTGTTATAGACATCAATATGGATGGGTCTCTTTCTAGTAACCACGCTAGGTATGGGTGCAATCTTAGGGATCACCTTGGCAGCCCTACTGTAGACATTATGGGAGGGTGTCTACCACAAACCATTCTTGTCCACGGGCTCATTGCTGTGGAACAAGGCCTCATGCTTGATGTGAATCGAAGCATTAAAAGAATTAAAGCCAACTTTGACTCCAAGTTGAATGTGGACTACCTGCTCGAAGTTGTCTCTTGGCCTTGGCAAGCTCGATTTTGCCTACGGAGGATTGAGAAAATCAATTTGAGCTTTGAATATATTGAGTTCAATTTTGATTATCGAGAGACTAATTTTTAGCTTCCTTTTGTCCTAAAATGTAAATGAGATTATACTTGAGCCGACTGATTTCCCTAGTGATCTTACTAGGTTTATCGTGGAAGATGCCAGTGGTTGTATATACTCTAGATTGTAAATTCTTCTTTTAAATGACGGGTAGGGTCTACCGAATCTCAAAGTTCATTCCTTTCCGATTTTGTTGCATCATCACTGATAATGTAACGTCTTTTGAAACAGATACAGTTAATTGCTACATTTCATTTGTTGATTTTGTGGCATTGTTTCTAGATGGATGTTGTGCAATTGATCTAAATGCACCATGTAATGCTTCCTCATCAAGAGCCTGATTGGTAATGATTATGATAGTTGATTATTGGGCTGATAATCCATTATCAACCACATGATCCATTATCAATACCAATAAATGCATTTGGTCGGTATAAATCATTTTTTCTTTAAAATCATAATTGAAAAAAATCTACTTATATAATGATAAATTGATTCCTTCTCATTTCTTCATCATCACTGTGTAAACAATACATAAAAATTGGCTAATCCTAGCAGTACATGTGTCACCATACTTAATAGCCACACACCTGAGCCAAATAGGTGATATATGGACCCTTGACTAACCTTGTAGGATCTAATTAATATAATGTTTAAATTTTTTTTACTCATTTTCTCATAAGATTCCATGATAGATATAGGCATCTTGCAAAGATGGGCGAGGACCTTGTTGAATCAGCACCAAAAGCAAACCTACTTACATTGGAAGATAAAACTTTCTAAATCACAATTGACCACTACTTAAAAGACTTCTTAATAATAGAAGGATTCTAGAGAATCAAGAGTTTTTTTTCTGACCGATTATATCGAGAAATAATTAAAAAGTCTCCAAACTCAAATCTTAGTCCTTCTAGAATTAGACTCCTTATAAACGTAGTACGATAAGAATGAAGACTTTTCTTCATACAGATCAGAGGAATAGAAAGCATCCATGAAGTCATAATCCTTCTCGGTATATGACTTCCCTCTGAGTTTATAAATTAAGGTCAAGAGCAAAGGTATGGGCAATTGATCTCAAATCAATTCACTTGTAACCCCTCCTGCTCATCATCTTACTTGAGCATCGGAGTGTCTTTGTAGGTACTCCCAACATCTAACTAGCGGAGGAAACAAGAGTTTGACTCTTCTCACAAAGTCAACTTCGAGGATCTTGAAGTAAAGAAAATTCTCCACATCTTTTGGCATCGTTTGTAGGAATTGTAAGAAATATATCCATATTCTAGTTGGCGTAATTCTGTATGACATAAAACATATTTGTAACTATTCATACGATTGTTAGTGTGGCTTTGAGAATGTCGTAGTACACATCTCTCATTAACAACGTGAAGACTAAAAGACGAAGACTCGAAAGATTGGCGAATGTGTCATCTGAGGCACTGTAAGAATCAGATGATTGACGAATAAGTCATCTGAAGAATTGCAATTTGTCGGCTAAAGATCATATCCACTCACATAGGAAGGTAAGTGACCTACTGGCCTTAGGATAAGTATGAAATTTAGTCCGGTCCCTTTATTCTGAATACCTAGAAGGGGGGTTGATTAGGTATTAAAATTTTCTTTAACCTAACAAGTTTACTGGTCTAGTAGAGATAAACTAAATCGCATGCCACAATCCTAATCAGTTGTTTGATCAAAAGATAATTATCACAATCAACTCATATCGAATAAATCTCCGTGATATATTGTCTCTTTGTCGTTTGGGTTAATCTAACAATTATGCAGAATACAAACAATCAACACAATTATAACACATACAAGTTTTTACGTGGAAACCTTAGCCAAGAAAAAACTATAAGACCACGTCCAGACGAAAAGTATCACTAACTGAAAAGTTTTGAGTTACAGAAGTTACGTACGTAGCACCGTTTCAATACAACTTCCAACATTTGCCAATGCCTACTATTGGCGCATCCACGTTGTCACGTCCCAAATCTGGATATCTAGATCCGAACTGAAAACCCATGGGTTAACCTCATACCCGAACCTAGACGTGATCTATGAATGCATCATAATGGTTCAAGTGAAACTCTAAATATGCTTTTCATATAATTTGGTCAAAATTTCATGAAGTTGCTTGATGGAGCAACTTCAGAATATTGTTATATGACTTCTTTTCCACTTTTGTTCTTAATACATTAAAAAACACATCAAAGTACAGTAAATTTATTGTTCTTTTTATGCCACTTTCACATTCTTTACCCTCCGCTATTTCATCTCCCTCTCTCCAATTAACCCCCCATCTAAACCTTGTAAATGACAAAGGATATCCTTATAATTTTTGGACTGATGATATGTGGACAGTCTGGATTGATGACCATGTGTACCATTTGCGACGGATCCATGATTCTGTATAGAATTATCCCATGCATCACACAGAATTTATGTAGCTAATAACTATTTGAGTGCCATGATCAGGACAGAAATTACCCATTGATGGTTGGAATGGTGACTTGATTGTCTTGCATGCAGCTACTGAGATCGATAAACTCAGAAGATTGAGAAGCAATGAGCTCACCAATAGGAGATTTACCGTCATCTACATGAATTGTCCTAGGACACGGCAAGCGATTTTTGTTCACTCCTTCAGCAGGAAATACCACAAAAGAGCTTTTGAATTGATACAAGTTGCATTGTGACCAAATTTTGTTCTGCCTGTACCTGCAACAAAGTTCTTTTTAGTGATCAAGCTTTTTTGATATGGTTCTTACTATCCCAACTTACAAAGGTGCAAAGCATTTTAATATTTGAAAGGGGTTACTGTAGTTTTCTTATGTGATTGAGTTTGAGTAAAATTTCTTACAATGCTGCAAATTTTTTGAAGTCTAGTTCCACATGTTGAATGTCTGCATATTTCTACTTGTGGAATATCTCTGAGGGGCATATGAACAAGTTCCTGGATGCATTTAGAGGAATCTAAACATGGGTATAAAAGCATATTTAACGTCCAAATTTAATGAAAACTCAGTGTTGTGATTTTGTTGTGATCCTTCTGCTATGTTGATATTGCTTAATTTATTTGTCTGGACAACGGAGACTTGTCTATGATTTGATATGCTTCTTCCGAGTAATGCAAAACAACAATTTCTAAAATTCTTTCATCAATATGCAGACTAATATCATTGTTCACTTCTCTGATATGCTTCTTCTGAGAATCTGAGTAGAGCAAAACAATAGTTTCTAAAATCTTTCATCATTTTGCAAACAGCTATGCAAACTACATCATGGTTTAAACTTCTACTCGTTTTCAATGCAAGACCATAACTGCTAGATCAAAATATTCCGTAGACTTGAAGTTTAAGTGCTGGAGCAGAGCATCTAGAAGGACTAGCTGCTAGTTCAGCACTTCCTAATAGGGGGCAGCACCTCTTTCCTTCTCTCATGACAACTCCTACTTACTGGAAAAGTCGCACCACTCTATAAAAGTCACTCACATAAAGAAACTTAGTGGACTAAGGCCATTAAGAAAGGAGGTCCTAGTACAAGACTTAGCAAGGGACTCCAAACGAAGAAAACTTTGAAAGACATAAAAGTGCTAAAAAGACCTTAATACACATACTTTTAGGCTTTCCTCTTGCACTTTTAAAATTTTCAACTTGCACCAAAGTGTTCATTCTCACTGGTGCCCTCATTGGTCTTTGTGTACACCAACAACTAGATTCTTTTCCTCTTTTTTTATAAGTTCAACAACTAGATTCTCGATTTTGTCATTTCTAAACATTTTAAATTTTAGAAGTGGTTGGTATATTGTTAAGTTTTTAGTAGTCTATTTAGGAAATAAAAGTCGATTTGTTGGTTAGGAAGTGTTGGATCTGGTAGCTTTTTCCAGAAGGCATAAAAAGTTCCCAAAAGTTAAGTTTCTCCCAAGTCCCAATTGAAGTGGAAGCCTACAATATGTTCATTGTTTCGATAAAAGAAGCTACTGTGTATAATGCTCTTACTGTTGAAAAGCAGTCTTGGGAGTGAATATGTAAAACTAATGGTATAAGAGACCTTGGACTTCATAAAAACTTAAAATTGGACTAAAGGAAAGTACATAAGCACTAGTTGAATGCAATAAGAGCCCCCACTAATTAAGCACAAAATGCTTTTGCAATCATACCTTTCCCGACATTGCTTTCCAATACGACCAAGTAATGCTTGTTCAATGGTAGACCAAGCTTCTTTGTCCCATTTGTATGCACCTCGCAATCAAATATAAATTTTTTAGTTAGTAATATATTATCAATAAATAATATATTTTAAGTTAATGTCTGATTGAATTATGAGAAGTATAGACTTACCAGGGGTTTGTAGGTACCCCCGGCTGACTACTATTCACTTTGCCTTTGAAACAATAGGAGCACGTAACATTGGATCAGCATCATCATCTTCTTCTTCCCCATCATCTTCTTCTTCTCCATGCTATATCGAAACCCAATACACACCATCCATTCCATATATATACCATCCATTCCACACACACACACACACACACACACACACATATATATATATATATATATATATATATATATATATATATATATATAAACCATTCTCACATAAACACCATCCACATATATATATAAACATTGATATTCGCTCAAAAGTACTTATTTTAAGCAATTATCCTTTTAGCGTTATTGCATTCTCTACGTAAAATGCTCTATTTATCTACTTTTCTACGTAATAGTCTCTTCTATTGCGTAGAACACACTTTTCTGGACGAAATGGTATATTTGCATGCATTAAACACATTTTCGGAAGTCTAGACATTGAGTCATTCTGATAAAGTCTCATTACGCGCTTCTTCTGTTGCAGGAAACCCCGATGGGACAATTCTCGAGACTTGCGAGCCCACATCGATCAGGAAAGCCTATTATCAAAGCTTAAAGAGCCCACATGCTATGACTAGAAGATATGGGCCAAATATGGGCTGAATAAGAGGACCAAAAAGTCGGCCCAAAGAACGAAGAGAGCAGGAGAGCCAATGACCAAGAGACGGACCAAAGCGTTTAAAGCCACATGAGTCAGCAATGAATGATAGTCTACTCTACTGGAGAAGCGTGAGGATGGTCACAGTGAAGACCAGGGTTCCAGACCCTCTGCCAATACTTTTATCTCCATTTTCTGATATTTTCTCTCTCATCTCTCCTTATTCTCTCTCTCTTTATCTCTCGGTCCTCGAATCTACTGACCTAACCCCAGAACTCCTGCCCATTGGCTCTGTCTCATCTCCCTTAGCTTTCTGACCGTTGGATCTTCAATCAGACCGTTGGATCTTCTACCAGACCGTTGGATCTCTCTAGATCCGTCGATCTACCAATCTGGGTCCCAATCAAGTCACCATCCATCTGATCGCCATCAGATTGTATGTCACATCATCTTGTGAGACGATGGACATCATCAATCCATGTGGGCCAGTAGCCGGGCCCATCATCATCAACCCGCTGTCTGACCATTTAGTGGACCCCGTGAATTTCAAAATAATTTCAATTAAATTTTAAAAAATGGGGGGTCCACTAAATGGGGAAATTCCCCAAAGAAAAGTAGATTTTTACTTAAAATATATATATATATATATATATATATATATATATATATTTTTTTTTTTTTTTTTTATTTAAAAAATTTCCTAATTTCCATTAATGGAAACTAGGGAGCTTTAAAAGGGGAAGGAGAAGGGTTCTTTGGAACCCTAATCCTCCTCTAATCCCTCTCCCCTCTCCTCCTCTCCTTCCCCCTATCCTTTCCCTTCTTCCCCCCTACTTTCTTCTCCTCTTCTTCCTCCTTTCTTCTTCGTCTTCTTCCCCATCCTTCGCCGGAGTTGCAGGTTTGCAACTCCGGCCGTTTTTTTTCTCCTTCTTCTTCTTCTTCTTCTTCTTCTTTACCTGCGTGCTTGTTTGCTGGCGCATTCTCCCCGTTCTCCGCCGCAGCAGCAACGCACCACCGCCCTGCAACTTCCGGCAGACTGGTTCTCATCATAAACGGTGCTCTTCCACCGTCTTGCACCCCTCTCAATGGCTCCACCACCCTCTTCTTCTTCTTTTGTGCTGCTCCTTCGTGCAGCACCACTACTGCTGCCTGCAAACCAGCACCGCCCCTCTCCAAGAAGGAAAGAGAAAGAGGAGCCGTCCTCTCCAACCTTCCTTTCACCTACTCTCATTTCTCTCACCGTTCTTGCTGGCCTAACCAACAAAAACGACCAGCTTGCACCACAGATCCAGCCTACAAGTCTTTCTTATGGTAAGTTGCTGGAGTTGCACACCTGCAACTCCAGCCAGTTATCACTTTGCTCCCCCTCTCCAACCACCTTGCTGCCCTTGCAGGCGGTTCCCGCCACTTGCTGCTTGTACAGGTTGAGAACCACGTGTGCATCCACGCTCAAGCGCCACCATCTTCTCCACCCATAGCCGCTGCTCCATTCCATGCTGGGAAACTCACACCTGCAGCTTTTACTTGCTGGATCCCGTCTCCTCCTCCTCTTCCACAAGCACACCACCAGCTGGTCCACCTACACCAGCACCTTCAACCTATTCGCCACCCTTTTTTCGGCCTGCAAGATAGCAGGCCGTGACCTCCTTGAGCACCTGCAACTTGCTGCCGGTCTTCTACTAAAGGCACCACCAACTACCTTGAAGTCCACCATCATGCTGATCGGCCTGCGACCACCCTTTGCTATACGTGCTACACAAAGACTCCACCATTATTGGCGAGTCTCTTCTCTTGGTGGTTGCCTCAGGGTCTTCCTACGTGCACACCGGCAACTCCAATCAAGGGTAGATGGTAGATCTTAACCATTGATTTTAGGTAATCTCTTTCTACCTCTTTCTTTCTTTCTCTCTCTAAAAACTGTCTCTCTGTAGATCCAAATGTTTTAGTTTATTTTGAAGTAGATTTAAATTTCAATAAATGTACTAGATTGCTTAATTATTAATGAAAAGTTTGGTTTTGCGAATTGTCGATTACTTCATCTTTGTTATTTTTATTCTTTTTGTGTTAAGCAGTGTATCTCTCTCTACAATCATCAAATCAAGTTTTAAAAATCACTGTCAACCACCATTCGCACCCTGCCATCCTTTTATTTTTAGCAATGTCTAAAAAAAAATCTGTCATTTCATGTCCTTGAATTGCGCACACTAACCCCGAGTGCGGATCGACATCCGACACAAGCCACTGTGCAAATTTGCCCATTTTACAGGTTAAATGTCTCGGATAATTACAAATCTTGTTGATTCTAGGGTTTCCGTAACCAACGACGCGGAAAAACCCTACTTTCAAACATCTATTCATAAACATACGCATCATCCTTTCCACACACACACATACATATAGCAATGACATAAATAAATTGGATGTGCGAAATACAGAACTCATTACCTAAATTAAAAGTCAAAAAAGTCTAGTATCATTACTTAAGTTTACATATCACCATCATAACAGTATCACATCAACATGAACTCATATCTTCGCCCTTCTAAAATTGATTACTATCATAGAAACATCAACATCCTCTAAAGAAGCAACTCGGGCTGCTTCTTGGAATAGTCAAAACATGTTAATATACTGCAAGTTTGAGTAGCTAGGAAACTGCTTCTATTGGGAATGAAGACGGGAGCAGAAGAACAAATAGGATCCCAGGACACCTTTAGAATTAAATAGAATAATATTTCTATGATAACCTCAGAATTCCAAAATCTTTGCGTATATATGATGATGACACTTTGATTGTTTACACCGTCATTATGAAATATTACACTTCAATGCATCCTCCGGAGAATATCCTATAGGATCAAGGTGGGCAATCTAAACTTTAATTTGTCTCAAGTCGGCAGAATAGCACTAATTAAATACATCACTTTGTACCATTCTAACATACTTTGTGTCTCGCTTTTTCTTTCCCAAGAAAATCTATTCCAACATAATTGAACTGATGTTGGTATATTTACCCAGATGATGAGAAGAACTCAAAAAAGAAACAACTAGCATGAGTATAAATATTAAGGGAGAAGTTGCTACATGTTGCTGCCCAATAGCCACCATCTCTAACTTCTATTTGTTGCCCCCCAAAACAGCCATCATATGCTGCCCACAAGCTACCATCTGTTACTTCTATCTACCACCCCCAAACCAGCCATTATCTTTTGGATTCTAGTTGTTTATGGTGCTGTAATTACAAGTTAATGTAGACACTTTAGTTTAGTTCAGTCCATCTCCATGGATGGCAGAGATACGCTTTTTTAAATGTTCAGTAATGGCCCAAACTTGCAGTCTTGTGTATCTATAATACATAAATAAAGCAAATGGGATCTTGTGTTTGAGTCATCTATTGACTTTTTCTTTTATTGAATTATCCATCTACTTGTGTGCCTACAAAATACAAATGACACAGGGCAGTCTGCTTTGGCAATTAGCCATCTACTTGTTGAGTTACCTTGTGTACATATATAGCTTAGTTAGATTAGCACCATTTAGCTAATATTGTAATAACTCCAAAATCAAATCTTATTCACTTCCCTTTTCAATTTGGTAAGTTAACACCTTAGTTGCTAAGAAGAATGAGAAGGGTTGAAAGTAGGATTTTTCCGCGTCGTTGGTTACGGAAACCCTAACTTCAACAAGATTTATAATTTGATCCGAGTTTTAATCCTGCAAAATATGCGATATTGTATAGGGATTCGTGTCGGATGTCGATCCGCACTCAGGGTTAGTTTGTGCAAGCAATGAACATGAAATGACGAAATTTTCTCAGAAATTGTCACTAAAAAGGATGGAGTGGTGAGGATGATGATCACGAGATTTTAAAACATAATTTTTATTTTGAATTTTTAGAGAGAGAATCATGAAAATCAACACATTACTAAAAAGTGAAATAATGCAATACTGTTCGAACTTAACTTTTATTGAAAATTATAGGAATTACATTGCTTTTGAATGGAAATCTATGTAAATAACTTGAAGCAAATTACACTAGAAAGCAATAAAAACTAGAGAGAGAAAGGAGAAAAAGTAGAGAGAGAAAGTTCAAAGAAGCCATCCTAGAGAGAGAAACTAAAGGAGGAGAGTGAAAGTGAGAGAATTACCTCAAATACCTACGAAATGATGATCAGAGACCGGCCCTTTATGGGAGTGGATTGGCTCAGGTATGAAGCGCCGATTAAATTCCTCCAATGGAACTTGCAACGGTTAGAGGCTTGGGCCGTTTGGAGTCCGTTGGAGTAGGTATCGTGGGCAATATGAAGTGGTGCACATCAGCGAAGAGGTGGAGATGACAGCATGGTGTTGGTGATAGTGAAGGAGGCTGTGAATGGTGATAGAGTTGAAGATCGGGTCTCACCTTGGCGATCACGGTGGGACGTTCCAAGATGGAGAGGGGACTGCCATGCATTGAAGATGAAGATTGAGAAATTTTTGGTTCGGTGGTGATCACTGCAGATGGAGGAGATCAAGAAGAAAAGGGCGTTCCCCTTTGCTGTTAGAAAAGGGGCGGCAAGGGCAGGCGTGCAGATCAGTGGTGATGCTCCGGGCGGTGGTGAAGATGGAGATGGCCGAAGAAGACGATAACGGCCTGCAAGTTGCAAGCCGTGATGTGGTGGCTGGCGATGGAGGGGCAGCTAGCTCCTTGGTGAAGCGTTGGAGTGGACGAGCAGATGGTTTCAGCTTTGAGGCTGCAACGGTGGAGGTTGCAGGCGGAGGTTGCAGGCGGACCTGCAACTCAAGCGTGGTGGAGGCGGTATCGTTGGTGCAGCATCAAGAGAAGGAGGACGCGGTCGTGCTGCACGCAGCAATAGGGAGCGCAAGCGAGAGGAGGAAGAAGGAGCAGAAGAAGAGAGCAGAAGAGGAAGAAGAAGAAGAAGGAGGACTGGACTGGTTGGGGGGGCGCTGCCGGCCGGAGTTGCAGGCTGCAACTCCGGTACAAAACGGGAAAACGAAAATAAAAATAAAAAAAATGAGAAGAAGAAGAAGAAGAAGAAGAAGAAGAAGAAGAGGAAGAAGGAGGGGAGGAAGAGGACCAGATGGCCGGAGTTGCTGCCTGCAACTCCGGCGAAGATGGAGGAGGAAGAAGAAGAAGAAAAGAAGAAAAAAGAAGAAAGGGAAGGGAGAAGAGAAGGAGAACCTCCGGGATTGATAGGGGGAGATGGGGAAAAAGATTAAAGGGGGATTAGGGTTCGAACGAACCCCTCTCCTTCTCCTTTTAAAGCTCTCTATTTCCTTTAATGGAAATAGGGTATTTTTTGAAAATAAAAAATATGAAAAATATATATATATTTTTTAAGTAAAACATTACTTTTCTATGGGGAATCTCCCCATTTAGTGGACCCCCCATTTTTTAAAATTTAATTAAAATTATTTTGAAATTCACGGGGTCCACTAACTGGTCGGACAGCGGGTCGATGATGATGGGCCCGGCTACTGCCCACATGGATTGATGATGTCCATCGTCTCACAAGATGATGTGACAGACAATCTGATGGCGATCGGATGGATGGTGACTTGATTGGGACCCAGATTGGTAGATCGACGGATCTAGAGAGATCCAACGGTCCGATTGAAGATCCAACGGTCCGATGAAAGATCTAACGGTCAGAAAGCTAAGGGAGATGAGATAGAGCCGATGGGCAGGAGTTCTGGGGTTAGGTCAGTAGATTCGAGGACCGAGAGATGAAGAGAGAGAGAGAATAAGGAGAGATGAGAGAGAAAGTATCAAAAAATAGAGAGAAAAGCACTGGCGGAGGGTCTGGAACCCTGGTCTTCACTGTGACCATCCTCACGCTTCTCCAGTAGAGTCGACTATCATTCTTTGCTGACTCATGTGGCTTTAAATGCTTTGGTCCGTCTCTTGGTCATTGGCTCTCCTGCTCTCTTCGTTCTTTGGGCCGGCTTTTTGGTCATCTTATTCAGCCCATATTTGGCCCATATCTTCTAGTCATAGCATGTGGGCTCTTTAAGCTTTGATAATGGGCTTTCATGATCGATTTGGGCCCACAAGTCTCGAGAATCGTCCCATCGGGGTTTCCTGCGACAGAAGAAGCGCGTAATGAGACTTTATCAGAATGGCTTAATATCTAGACTTCCAAAAATGTGTTTAATGCATGCAAATATACCATTTCGTCCAGAAAAGTGTGTTCTACGCAACAGAAGAGACTATTACGTAGAAAAGTAGATAAATAGAGCATTTTACGTAGGAGAATGCAATAACGCTAAAAGGATAATTGCTTAAAATAAGCACTTTTGAGCGAATATCAAGGGTCTTGGGTTCTCACTGCCATATAGTTGCATAGTACAATCATATTATCAAAGTACACTGGCATGCTCCAAGACTAGAATCTAACATGACTTGGCAACAAATTAACAAGTATACTCATCATTTGACCTACCAAAATAGAGGTAGCACATATACAACATATAAATGGTAAATCAATAAAATATAGACATGTTCATAAAACATGAGTATATATTATCAGCAAGACTGAGATAGACTAGTTAGTTTTATGATTGTGCTTATGCAGTGATTGGCTGTCAGTCATCAAGCAACGTGAGTATAAACTAGCAAGTTACAGGTAGGACAACCCTGGTTTTCTATTTTGACAACATGTTTTCAAGGGTAAAGAACATCACGCAGCTAAAAGAACACAGAAACCTCATTAAAAACTCAAAATACAAACCTGAAACTCACCTTCATACCCCAAATTACGACAATGGAGAACACAAACTCTAGAAAAAGAATGAAAAAACCCATTAAATTATTTAAATTTCTGGTATAAAGAGGAAGATCCAATCATAAGTACACAATTGGTAAATAAAAGGAGGCCTTAATGTGTATTCGGACCAAAACACTCATTTTTCACTTCATAAGTAATCAAAAAAATTCAACCAAAGAAATCCACCCATAACATCTCAATTAGAAGTCACTCAACTAAACCACAACATGAACTATCAATAACAAGCAAAAGAATATTAAAACCCTAAACTGATGATATTGAAATCACTACTTGTTAAAACCCTAAACACAAGTCTTAGTCCACACAAAAAACAACCAGAATATATAGTACAGGGGTTAAGTTGCTCGCCAAAAGACCTTAACCCCATACAAGTTGTGCCTGAGAAATCCAATTTTTGGTGGAGTTGATTAGTGTGAGCTTTAATTGGGAAAAAAATAGAAAAAGAAACACTCAACTGATATCTGTGGACTAAGCAAGACCATCTACTTTTCCTAACCTATCATAGTTTCCTCTTTAGAGGGAGAGGATTAGAGATATCACCATACCATGCAAAGGATGAAACATTTTTAGTACTAATCTGAGAACGGAGAATGTGCTCATAGTTTGAGAAGGGGGAATCTCATCACACACACACACAAAAAAAATCAATTGACTAAGCCACGATATTGATATCTTTCGTTGGGTTTTGAACCCTAGAATTCTTAAAAACCAATCAATAGATGGATCAATCAAAAATAGGTTCAATCATCATCAAAATAGAATAGAGATGAGGACAAAGAGGAGAATAGAAGACAAACCTGTGAAGAAGATGAGGGGCTACTGCAGCAACGACGTCTCAGAACCTGTGAAGAAGACGAGGAGCTACGGCAGCGGCGACGATGTCTCAGAACCTATGAAGAAGAAGACGAACCTCTAGAAGTGTTGCACAAAGTTTCTTGTTACAAAAAAACAACCAGAAGAGTTGAAGACGTTGAGATCACACTCCATAGTCCACAATGACTTTTGTAGAACTTATATGTATAAACCAAATACAGAGGGAGGGAGAGAAACGTGAAATCAACCAATGTTAAAGAAATTATACAGGGAGGGAGATAAACAAGACCTAAAACCCCTAAAACCAGTAAACCCCTAAAATCAGAAAACAAGACCTAAACTCTAACTAAGAAATGAACCAACGTAAAACCCTAAAACCCCTAAAATCTTGAAACTTGAGAGAGAGAGAGAGAGAGAGATAGAGATAGAGAGAGAGAGAGAGAGAAAGGGGAAGAGAGGGAGAGGGAGAGAGATCTATACCGGCGTCGGCGAGGGAAATGACGAACAAGGGCAACAACTACACTGTGTTCACACGAGAGAGCAGAAGTGTGTTCGCACGAGAACAAAAGACTTTATATACCGCGCGCGGGCTGAAATGTATTCGCACCTTTTTCAATTTTTTTATATTTTCTACGAACATATTTTAAATGGTTCCAAACCGTTTTCAAATCCAAAACAGTTGTCGACCGTTCTTCCGACACTTGACAGAACCATTGTTAATAGGCTTGAAACGGTTCTTACAAGATGTAACAATGGTGCACACCATTGCAATACAGATGGCCCTATAAATCTACAAAACCATATAACAACAACGGTGAATATAAAATTACAACGGTTATTGACCGTTTCAAAAAATTACAATGGTTTAAAACAGTTGTAAATTGGAAACGGTCCAAAACCGTTTCAAATGATAAAAAGTGGCTGTTGTAAAATGGGCTTTTTGTTGTAGTGTTAGCTTCATCATCAGTGCTGCCAAGCTAGAAAATCCCTCTACGAAGCGTTGATAGTATCACGCGCGTCCCAAGAAACTGCAAATCTCTGAAATAGTCTTTGGTCGCTCCCAACTTGAAACTGCCTCTATCTTCGTTGGCTACTGAAATGCCTGCTTTTGTAACCACGTGTCCGAGGAACTGAACCTCCTCGATCCAAAATGAACACTTCTCCTTCTTGGCATACAACTGTTGCTCCCGCAAGGTCTGAAATGTAATCCAGAGATGCTATGCATTCTTCTTTAGTGTCTTTGAATAAATAAGCATGTCGTCAACGAAGACAACTACGAATTGGTCCAAGTAAGGTCGAAAAATGCTGTTCATCAAGTCCATGAAAGTTGCTGGTGCGTTTGTCAACCCGAATGGCATGACGAGAAACTTATAGTTTCCACATCTGGTCCTGAAGGTTGTCTTCTGCACATCTTCATCCTTCACTCGAAGCTAATGATATTTTGACCATAAGTCAATCTTTGAAAAGTGTCATGCTCCCCAATGCTGCTCAAATAAGTCATCGATGCGAGGTAATGGATATCGGTTCTTTACTGTAATTCGGTTGAGCTATCTATAGTCGATGTAGAGTCGAAGCGATCCATCCTTCTACTTTACGAATAAGACCGGTGCTCCCCAAGGTAAAATACTCGGTTTGATGAACCCTTTATCCTGAAGCTCTTGAAGATGATCTTTGAGCTCCATCTCTTTAATGGTGTCATCCAATACGATGCAATCGATATCGGTGTCGTCCCTCGATAGACCTCTATTCCAAACTCCACCTCTCTCTTCAGCGGTAAACCCGGTAGTTCCTCTGGAAACACATCAGGGAAGTCCTAAACAACTTCCTCTTATCCAAGTGATAAAGAGACAAACTCTTTATAGAGTACATGCGCAAAATAACTCGCACTCTCCTCAACACATCTATTACCATAGAAGGGGAAAACAGAACCATCTGACATCTGGAATGATATCTTCTTCTTAAAGCAATCCCCTGTCATGACATGGTACGACTCTAGCCAATCCATGCCTAGGATAACATCAAAATTAGATAACTTCAACAGAATCAGATCACTGACCAATTCCTAGACTGAAATTCAAAATGTACAATCTTTACAGATCATGTCCACTCCAACCCTTCTCCCCACAGAAGTACGCACAGATAAAGGGCGAGTCATAAGCTCGGAATTCAAGCCTAAGGTAGATGCAAAGGATGTAGCGATAAAAGAAGTCCTAAGTATGTTATTGTACATTATGGATTTTGGTATTTTATGCTTTAGTATTTACTTATGTTAATATGTTTCTATTATGTGTACAAGGTGGTTCTAGTATGTCCTAAGTGTGTACTCATTATTATCAGTCCCAAGGAAATCATATAACTGGCGCTCTGATACCACCCTATTATACCCCAAATCCAAGTATCCAGATCCGACCTGAAAACCCATGAGTCAACATCATACCTGAACCTAAAGGTGATCTACGAATATATCATAATGGTTCAAGTGTACAATCGATTAGACCATGCCCAATCGATTGGACCAAGTGTACAATCGATTGGACCATGCACAGAATTGGTCTTTCTCAAATCCAAAATTCTTGCTTCCATCATCCCACGTTCCACACGACTCAGGGTCTTGGAATTTTATAAATAGAACCCTTCTATGCCTTCTCTAAACACACGTAGAGACACAGAGTGACTCAATCTTCAAGAGAGAGAAGGAAAGGTTATATTTATTATAGTGTCCATTCAAAGAGCAAGAAGTTTGTTTTCCATTCATATCTTACGAGCTTGTTCTCTTCTTGATCAAAGTCAAGAGCTTGATCCTTTCCTCAGCATAGGTTTTCCACTTCTATATTCGACCTAGTAGCCTGAGTGTACCAGTGTGACTCAACACCATTTAAGCAACTTAGGGTTCAGGGTGTACTGAATCATTCACCTTCTGCAAAGGCGGGAGTGTTGAGAATTAAGATCGGAGGAGCCAATCGATGGTAGGTTTGGGGTGTACCAAACTGAACAAGCGGACAAGGCTTCTTGACTGGAAGGGCGCGCATGGATTCGTAGCTGATATTCGCTCAAAAGTGCTTATTTTAAGTATTATCCTTTTAGCGTTATCGCACTCTCCTACGAAAAATGCTCTATTTATCTACTTTTCTACTTAAGAGTCTCTTTTGTTGCGTGATATTCGCTCAAAAGTGCTTATTTTAAGCCATTATCCTTATAGCGATGTCGCATTCTCCTACGTAAAACTTGTCTTTTTATCGACTTTTTCATATAAGAGTTTCTTCCATTATGTAGAATGCATTCTTTAGACGAAAATTGACCATTTGCATGAAATATACGCATTTTGGATAGTCCAGTATCAAGCCGTTTTAGTTGAATCTCATTACGCGTTTTTTCACTTGTAGGAGACCCTATCTGGCGATTCTCGAGGACTGGTGGGCCCACGATCAACCACAGAAGACTTCTATCAAAGCTTAAAGAGTCAACAGGCTAGGATAAAAAGATAGAAGACATGTATGGGCAAAACTAGAGGATCGTAGAGCCGGAACAAGGACTAAGAGAGAGAAGAATAACTGGAGACCAAGAGAAGGACTTAGGTGTTAAAGGCCACACCAATTGACATCAAAGGATAAGTTTGACTTATTGGTGGAGCGGAAGAGAGAGAATAAAGAAGACTAGGGTTCAAGACCCTCCAATGCTTTTATTTTTGTATTTTTCTCTCACCTCTCCTATTTCTCTCTTTATCTATCTATCTTGGCCCATGACATAGGCCCATTACCTAAGCCCATGACCATGATCCATGACCCATACCCATGACCCATGTCCATACCCATGACCCATGCCCATACCCATACCCATGACCCTTGCCCATTACCCATGCTCATGCCCATTTGCAACAACAAGAGAGAATTGGTCTCACTTGACCGATTCTTCTCTCCCCCATATCTCTTTATCCTAGTCACTCTCTCTCTCATTTAATTAACCCATTCCCAACCGTTGGATCTCTCTAGATCCAACGGTCATCATTTTTACAACAAGCAAAAAGAAAAAAAAAGATCTATAAGAGATCTACGATCTCTCCTTCTTGGGTTGGTTCCCTCCCCCTTCTCTCCCTCTCTTTCTTTTTTCTTTCTCTTCTTCTTCACACTTCTTCTCCGGTGAGCAACTCCGGCGAGCTCACCATTAACGCCTCTACCTCGAGGTGCAAAGCTTCAAACAGCAACGTCTCCTTGCTGCCCATTCCATCTGCCATAATCAAAGGCTACAATCCTCAATCTTATTGAAGTCGATCCAATCGGAGTTACACCATCTACCTCTTCAATGGTAAGCTTCTTTCTAATTCATCTCTCTAACCTTCCTACATTCTTTCTCTCTCTTCTTTCTCTCTCTACCTTTACATGCTTTCTAGGATAATATTTTAATGACTTTCTAGATTAATTTGGTTTAATGTTATTTTCATTGTAAAGCATTTGAACAAGCATTGTAGGCATTTGTTTTTAGTTTAATGAACAAGTTTTAAATTCAAGTTTAAGTTGTTTCATTTATTGTGTTTTTCATTCTCGTTTCTCTTATGTTTTTTTCATTCTAATAGTTTTAACAACAATCTCAAGCATATTTTAAATCAACCTCCACCATTCTCACCCTTCCATTTATTCTGAGTATTTTCTGATTATTCTTGTTTCTTATTATGCTAACTAATCCCGAGTGCGGACGATATCCGACACGAGCCACTGTGCAAGTCTGCTTATTTGCAGATTAAGTGAACCAATTCGGAGAAATTACAAATATTGTTGAACTTTAGGATTTTCGTAACCAACGACGCGGAAAAATCCTAATTTCAAATGGCGCCATTGCCGCTCGGTTGACGGGATTGCAAAAAGACGAACAGGAATTCAGAAAGCTGCTTAATCTTTAAGATCCGATCCAAATAAAAAACTTTTCACTTTATTTTTCACATTTTCCACTTATTATTTTAATGCCTCGGACGGCCGAGTGCAAAGTTATAATAATTTAGGGATACTTTCTCTCCTTTTAGAATAACTGCTAGATAATTAACTAATTAAAAATACCAAAAATATTAGGGTCAGATTTCAATTCTGCTATTTCTAGTTAGATCACCATTGGTTATTTGAATCAATTTGGAAGATTTCCAACTCCGGGTAATTCAAAAGTAGATATTTTCGAATCCTAATTCGGGAATAGCTAAAGTTGAATTTCAAACCCTAATTGGAATTAATTCACAATACCTGCCCTAAATCATTGCGTGTTTCTTGAAACCCCAAAGGCGGTATATCTTCCAAATCCATACCATAGATCATTATGGACTAACGTGATTGCGGATTGCGTTTACTAAGTGAGTATGGAGTGAAAGCTCAAAGATGTGGAGTCGGGCCCAAGCCCATTTGGATACCCCTTCCTATCTCATGGAGGAGACCTCGTGCGTAGCCAACGGGTAGCTAAGTTTCTCCACCTCGCCTTGAGTGCGATCATGATCATAGTGCAAATACTGTGCCGATTGTTTATTTGCTTTTGCAAAACTTATCCGAATTGTTTGGTTTGGCCGTAATAAAATACATAAAGAGCAAACCTAGCTCTAACTTGAAACTGGTGGGATTTCATCACTCACCTTGTCATTCCAGCTTTTGTGCAAACACAGCCAAAAATTAAAATCAATCAAGAAGTAGAGCCCAATTAGATCGATGTTCGAGAAAAACTCCACATAAAGTGACCCCTTCAAAGATCAAGTCGATTAAGTCCATGAGTGCGGGTCCCTGTTATCTAACACACCCATAGGTCCCTACTACTCAAGTATACCGAGCTCGTAAGTGGCCTCCTTGATTGTCTGTCGGATTAGCTTAGTGTTGGATTAGGAACACGAACCAACCCTAGCTCCTCTTCTGGGAAAACTCATCTTCACGCTTGACAAATCCGGTTAGTCTGGGGCGTACTTAAGTCAGCCGATGTGCCGCACGTCTGTCTAGGCTTCGGATTATCTTGCAGTCAACTTGAGTTAGTACTAGCGGATTTGCTTTGAAGAGTGTATCCATGTGAGAACATACAGAGTGAAAAGTTGGTCTGGCGGGTAATTGAAGATAAACCAGTGGTCCGCCCACTGTCATAATCTACACTATCCCTACACTAACAAGATAATTCATAATACTATCCTGATTGTTTAGATTAGGATTATCTGTTGCTCTGTTTTCATCATCTAGGCTCATTCAGTTTAAAAACCTCTTGCCGACTCTACGGGCTTGCTTCTTCAGCATATGTCCGCTTGGACTTGATGTAACCCGAGACTAATTCGATCTGAGAGTCAGTCAACCACACCGATCTCTTTCACATAATCTATCTCCCTCCTCTAAGAGACTCACATCTCTCTAATGGCTGTTGAACGGCCTCTATTCGAGACCTACAACAATTTCTTTGAAGATCTAGGCGATAATTCCGAGCAATGGTATACCAATCCTGAGTGTCGTCATGACACTCCAATCTCACAGAGTTCGATGGGACATGAAGCACAGGGCGATCCAGTGCTAAAATCCCTACTTATAGATTTGACAAAATCAGTTTCCGCCCTTGATGTTGCTGTCCAGAAGCATGTTTATCACTCCACATCTGTGGGATATTTCCCTCATATCCAAGAAGAGGTCTGTAATTTTAGTAAATTAGAATCTCTACTGCAGACCTCCTACAATAACACGTATTATCCGGACAATGGAAGTCACGATAACTTTGGATGGGAACAACAGTCTTTTCCCCAGCAGAATCTGCAACATGATATGTATCATTCTGGGTTTCACCAACCCTATGGACAATATAATGGCCAGTACTCGCAGTCGTAGTACCAGCCAGATCCACAGATTGAATATTTTGGTCAACAATGGACCCCGCAGGATTTTCAAAGTCAGCAGATAGTCCCAAACTCACATCTATTATATAACTTTCATACTCAGTCGGACTACATTCAAGAGTTGGCAACTCAGCTTCCTTCAGCTGAACCGCCACAGTCTGCTACCAAACCTAGTCTAGAAGAACTCCTCTCGCAATACATCATCCAACAACAACACTCCATGGAGAGCTTGAAACACCGTCTAGGTGAGTTAGAATCTGAGAGAGAGGAAGTCAACTTCACTAGCCAACCTATGGCTTATTTAGAGGGGAATACCCTGGCCGCAGTCCATAATGAGGAGTCGCACAGCTGGACCCAGTACCAGACTTTACAAGAGGAAATTGAGGTTGCTACAAACAAAGGATTGGACTACAATATTGATGAGCCAGAGTCTCCATCTTCGGTGTCCTTCAAAGCACCGACTTCTGAACTTAGCTTAAAGGAATCATCTACCTCTGTTATTTCTATCTGGGACTCTGAAGAAGTTATTCATAACATTGAGCTGTGTCTTGACTATAGGATCCCAATTGGCCTAGACTTACCCATCCCCACCACCCTTGGATTGTGCAACAATCGTGATGAACCCATGTTTCCATCTATGGTGCCCTTACAGGCAGCTACTTCTGCACCGAGCACAGATATACCCATATCCATCTCTATCTCTGATGATACATCAGCACTGGATGCAGATATTCCTACCATCGAGCAATATCTAGAAAATGGGATTCCAGCTGCCCAGGACCTACTGTTCCCCACCGAGGATAAACACATTGAGTGTAGGGATTGGAACATCCCTCTCACATTAGGAAACCTCGAGGAAAAGGTCCACAGTTTTGACCCACCACCATACGTCGATGTTGTCGATAAATAGTGTGCCGTAGAGAATCTAATTCAGGACTCTCCCGAGGAAAAACTCTCCCAGTGTAAAGAACACTTTGCTCCTAACTTCATCTCGGAGTCAGACAATTATGCTATTACTGGTCTGCAGGAGTCTGCTCCATTAAGATACATTCCCGCTAAACTCAATGAGTTTGCGGCTCTGCTAACCATGGCCAGAGAACCCACTACTGCTCTCATCTCAATCTTTACTGAGAAGCTTCGATCCCTCCCAGCTGAACTACATGTTTTTGCGGATTTGCAAAGAGCACTTACTATCCTTCTCTTAGTTTACACTGAGATAGACCTGTTTTATACAGGTATACCTAGACAAAGGATAGGATAACAATCTCTGTTCTACCTTAAAAGACTGCAGATTCACTCAGTCTCCATGAGTTTTAACCTAGTTGGGGGTACTTGATATACCCCCGTCATGTCTGGCTGAAGACATAAAACTTAATGCTTTCAAAAAGGCAATTCCGGTATTCCTAAAGTACATGAGTCTTTATATTTGTTATTACTGTGATATCTCTGGACATGCAGGTACATTTATTCTTCAGATCATCAAGTACCACACACTGTCGAGTTTATGCCGACTTGGTAATATCCTCTTTGAACCTTCGCATCATCATTACCAATTTTTTCATCATCTTTTGTCCCGGTCATGAGCACCGAGGATGGTGCTATATTTTGGTTGGGGGTGGGTTTTTACCAAAACTCATGTTTTCATTTTGATAAAAAAAAAAGAGAGAAACCTTGTGTTTTTGGGTGTGATTTCATATAATTTTTCGAAAATGCCCTGACTTGATGAGTAAAAAGTTTCCGTAAAGTCTATTTATTGAAAAGGATGTCTGTTTTGAAAAATCACTTATTAGCTTTGATATTCGCTTAAAAGTGCTATTTAAAGCAACTATCTTTCTAGCGTTATCGCACTCTCCTATGTAAAACTACTTTATTTATCCACTTTTCTGCGTAAGAGTCTCTTCTGTTGCGTAGAACACACTTTTCTGGACGAAATGGTATATTTGCATGCATTAAACACATTTTTGGAACTCTAGATATAAAGTCATTCTGATTAAGTCTCATTACGCGCTTCTTTTGTCGCAGGAAACCCGATTGGAGAATTTTAGGAATTGTGGGCCCACAACTGACTGCCAGAGCCTTTGATCAAAGCATAGAGAGCCAGTGGATTTAGACTAAAAGATGAAGGTCGAGGACGAGTAGAGTCGGAGATTAAAGCTGATCTGACGAATCTAAAATCCGTGATCAACCATAAAAATCATGATTAAAGATCAGCAAACCCTACAGGAGAAGAGGGAACCAACACAGTGGAGTGGCGAAGCTGAAGCGCGGCCAAGGTAGAAGACTATTGAACCTCATTAAATCACGATCGGAGAAAGCTGAAGATAGCCACATGGCATGCACGATCTTCCACGATGGTGTAGAAAGTTGCTGCCCATAATGGAGAAGAGTTCTTGCCTGACATTAAAGGAAGACCTGGACACAAGTTGAGAAAGGATGTCATGTGACGGGCCATAAACGATGGGTCCACATGATGACCAACAAAGTTCAAAATAGCCAAGCAATATATGATCATTCAATGATGGTGGATCACAAAGAAAACAAAAGGTGAGACCAAGACATGGGTCCCACAAGTTTGGTCCAAAGCTGCAGGGTGTGATCGCAATGGATCAGTTGCAAGGTAACACAATGCAATATATAAAAGTCGAAACCTAAAGATGCACGGAGAGTTGACCATCACTTCATAGCATTGGACCACGAGGTTGGGCTAATGGCCGGGCCAAGGGAATGCCACGTGTGTGACTAAAGGGCAAGGTGAATAAGAATGAAAATTGAACTCGAGGCAAGCAAGTTGCTAAATAGCATTTTCTTTGCTATATCAAGGGTTGGAAAGGGTGGGGTCCACATGAATTAAGTGGCTGGAGGTCCAGCTCAAGAGAAAAGGATCGAACCCTAAAGGAGAGTATATAAATACTCTCTTGAAGAGAGAATTCTCTCTCTCTTTCCCTTCTCTCCATCCCACAAGGAAACCCAGCCACCATCTCTTCCCTGACCGTCTCTCTCTCTCTCCTCTCTTCGGAAGATCTCTACTGCCCCACGTCCATCCACGTTTGAGGTCTCTTCTCCACGTTCAACCAACATCAACCATTATTGCTCCCCCCATTCAAGACAGGCTCCTCTCTCTCACTTTCGATTCCCTTTGCAAGCCAAGCCGTCACCATCCCCTTGGCCCTTCATTGCTGGTTCGACCAGCAAAACCCCTCATCTTCTTCTCCTAGAGCAGCACCGCTAGCCACCACCGTTCTCGCCGGACTGGTTCATTTTTTCCGACCATCTTCATCCTCACCACCACGTGCAACGTCTCCAGCAACAACCACCACGTCTTCCCCCCACCTTCTCTCCACCACGTTCTTCTTTCTTGCTGGCCACCCAAGCCACAGCCGTTCCCCATACTGTCCTCACCTTGCTGCACTCCGTCTTCATCAACACCATTTACCTCCACAAGCCGCCTGCTCCATTCTCACCAACCCAGCGCCACCCCTATCTTCATCTCCTTCACCTATCTGCCCAAGAGAAACAAAACTAGAAAAAAAAATATAAAGAAAAGAGAAGAGAAGAAGAAGAAGGGAGGAGAGGGATAGCCCCTACCATTACCACCTTGAGCCATAGCCATTGCTGCCTTCACCAGGGGTTTGTTTTCGGCCGGCCGAAAAACTTGCTGCAACCTTCTCAATTCCAAGCCGTCAACACATGCCCTTGCACATCACCACCTAGCCGGGCCACCATCTCCACGGCTCGTCCAAGAGGAGTGGCTGCACCGTTGCAGACCTCATTGTCTCAATCAACACCTGCGACACGTCCAACAACTCCACCCTCTCCTAACACCGTTGCACCCTGCTCCATAGCCGGCCAAATCTGCTACTCCGACAAGATCCTCTCTCCAGGAGGTCCCACCATGAGTTCTTCTCCACCGGACTGAAAGGGGTGGTTCCTCCCTTCTCTACCAATGTGCCACAAGCATGAGATGTGCTGCTGCCTTCTTGCACCTTCCATTTGCAGGTGCACCGATCAACACCTCCCTCTTCTAGGCGTTGCACATGCTCACGATCTCTCCTCTTCAAGTAAGAGTTTTCTCTCTCTATTTCTCTTTCCATCTAATTCTCTTATTTTTCCTCTTTATCTCTCTATTTCTCTCTCTCTCTCTAGACTCTTTAGATTTTCCTTTCTCTCTCTAGGAATACTTCCTCTTTTAATTTTCTCTCTCTAAGTTTTTAAGATTTTCTCTCTCTAAAATTCTTTGTTTTTCTCTCTAGTTGTTGCTTTCTAAACTTAGTTTAATTCTGTCAATGGTTGTAAGGATTTAATCACTTTGAATAAATTTTAGTTTTTCTTTATTATTTGATTGCAATAGTATACATTTCATGTTTTACTTTATCTGGGTTTTTCATGCTCTTGATATTTGCAGCATTTTTCTCTCTCTAAAATTCCCTAAATCATGTTTTAAAATCACCTCGATCCATCATTCTCATCACTTCCATCAATTTCTATGAAGAAAATCCGTCATTTAATGTTCTAATTTGCGCAAACTAACCCCGAGTGCGGATCGACATCCGACACTTCCACTATGCGAGAATTGTTAATTTTTACAGAAAAAGAACTGGATAAATTACAAATGTGTTGATTCTAGGGTTTTTGTAACCAACGACGCGGAAAAACGCTACTTTCAAATGGCGCCGTTGCCGTTCAGGTTGACGGGAGTGCGAAAAAGGACGTAAAGACGGAATTGGAAAGTTGCTGAAGCGGAAAGCTGCTCAATTTGGACAGCCCGACCTTTTCGGGAAACTTTCTCTTTTTTTTTTATTTTTAGAGATTTTTAATAGTCTTTTAAATTACTATTTTTAATGCCTCGGAAGGCCGAGTGCAAAGTTGTAATAATTTAGGAATTTTACTGCTTTCCAAATCACTACTAGATCTTGTTCTAGGGTTTTTTAGAAACCCTAGATTAAGTGAAAAATACAAAAAAAAATCAAAAATCAAAATTCAAAAAAATTAGGGTTTTATATTCTGCAGATTTTTTAGAAATCACCAATCAAGGATTTGCGATTTTTGGAAAGATTCCAAAATCTTGAAACTCTACTTAATTAGGGTTTCCCCTCTTAGAAGTTTCCTCTTTAGAAGAATTTCTATCTTTAGAAATCTTCCGAATTTAGAAAAGTCTGCAAAAGGAAACACCCCAAATCTAGCAGAATTTCAATTTTGGGAAATTTCCAAAATTGTAAGGGATCTCGCAATCAAATCTTTTTTGGAAGATCTCCACAGTTCGGGAAACTTTTCAATCTAGGTATTTTCCAATCTGGGAATTCCTAAATTTCAACCCATCTCGAATTTGAAACTAATTCAAAAACTTGCCTAAATCCAGTGCTTGTTCAGTGAACCCTAGAAAGGCAAGGATCTTCCACATAGAATCCCAAATACCTAGACCGTGCGATCTAACTTTTCTGTAGGAACACGATCCAGTGTGGGTAGGGAGCGAAAGCTCAAAGAGGTGGAGTCGGGCCCAAGCCCATTAGGATACCCCTCCCTAACCCACGGAGGCAACCCCGTGGCGTGGCCCACGGGAGGTAAGTCTCTATCCTCGCCTTGAGTGCGATACAAAGCAATTTGGGCCAATCATTGCCACATGTCTATTTGTTTTCTAGCAACAACTTATTCGACTTGCGTGACGTGGCCGTTAATCAATCCACGCTAAGAAAGCAGACCCAGCTCCAAATTGCAACTGGTGGGATTTCATCACCCACCTCATCATTCCAACCGATTTGATCCCAAGGCTCCATTTAATTAAAAAGAATCAAGAAGTAGAACCAATTAGCCCGGTGTTCGAGGAAAAATCCACACAAAGCGACCCCGCTTAACATCCAATCGAAATAAGACCACGAGCGCGGGTCCCTGTTGTCTAACACACCCATAGGTCCCTACTACTCAAGTACACTGAGCTCGACGTGGCATCTTGGACTATTCAGCGGTTAGTTGCGTGTGGACTAGGAACACACACCAACCCTAGCTTAACCCGAGGGAACACTCTTCTCAAACACTTGACCAATCCGGTTAGTCTGGGACGTACTTAAGACAGCCATTGTGCCGCACGTCTGTCTAGGCTTCGGATTGCCTTGTTGTTGACTAGAGTTAGTACTAAAGGATTCGCTTTGAAGAGTGTAGCCTGGCAAGAACCCAAGAGTGCAAATAGTTAGTCCGGCGGGTAACAAGATAAACAAGTGGTCCGCCCACTGTCATAATATATCCTAGCCCACACACTAACAAGATAAATCCCTTACAAATATCCTGAGTGTTTTAGAAATAGGGTTATCATGTTTGCTCCTTGTGCATCATATAATCTACTTCAGATTAGTGTTCTCCTCTAGCAACTTTTTGCCAAGTTTACGACTTACTTTTTCAAGCATATGCCCGTCTGGACCCGATCCAACCGTAGATTGATTCAATCTGCGAGTCAGTCTAACATTTTAGATTCTTCACCAGTCGCTTTACCTACTCTATCTCCTACCCTCCCCTCCTCTCCCAGAGAAACTACCTTCGTAGAACTGGCCGCTGAACGACCTCTCATTGAGATGTATGCGCCTATCTCTGTACACCCACCCACTTGTATTGTACTTCCACCCACGACGGCGGTTCAGTTCGAAATCCAACCGCTCATAGTACAATTGCTGCCTACCTTTCATGGTCTTCCAAGAGATGATCCGTACACTCATCTAAGGCAGTTTCTGACCATCTGCAATCTCTTCAAACTTCAACACCTTGATGACGAGAGTGTCAAATTGAGACTTTTCCCATTATCTCTGAAAGATAGAGTCGTTGATTGGTTTTATTCTTTGCCTGAGAATTCGATTACCACATGGGACGAACTAGCTTGAAAGTTTGTATTCAAATTTTACCCCATGTCAAGGACAAACGAGATGAAGCAGATCATCCAAGACTTTCGACAAAGGTCGAATGAGAGATTCCATGAAGCATGGGACAGGTTCCAGGACACTCTCACTAAATGTCCCCATCATAATTTTGATAAGGGGAGTCTAGTCCACATGTTCTATAAAGGACTCACTGATGAGTCTCGAACTCTACTAGAGTTGATGTGCCAAGGCAGATTCATGCACAAGACTCCAATAGAAGCCTACATTTTCTTAGGAGAACTAGGTGAAAACTCCCAACATTGGAATACCAATTCTGTGTGTAGTAGTAACACTCCGGTCCAACGGACTACTATGGGATGTGAGGCAAAGGGTGACCCCGAGCTACAATCCCTAATTCAGAAACTTACCAAATCGATCTCCGCCCTTGCTGTCTCGGTCCAGCAACCTGTGCACAATTCTCAGTCTGTAGGATATTACCCTCCTGTCGAGAAAGATATCTGTACTTTCAGTACATTTCAATCTCCAATGCAGACTTCCTATGATAACACTTATTATCCGGCCAATAGGAGTCACCATAGTGTTGATTGGAAACAACCTTTTCTCCAGCAACCACTTCCGCAGGATATTTATCCTTCCGGGTTTCATCAACCCGATGGAGAGTATGACTGGCAATTCTTGCAGTCACAGTACCAGCCAGATCTACAGATTGAATATTTTGGTCAATAGTAGCCCCATCAGGATTACCAGAGTAAGCAGCCAGTCTCAGACTCATTACCGGCCTACCATTGTCATAATCCTTTGGACTACTATCAAGAGTTGGCACCACAGCTTCCCTTAGCTGAACTGCCACAGTCTGCTATTACACCCGGTCTAGAAGATCTTCTCTCTCAGTATATCATCCAACAACAACATTCCATGGAGAGGTTGGACCATCGTATAGATCACTTAGAGTTTGCGAGTGTGGAAATCAACTACCCCGGTCAACCTAGTGCTTATCCAGAGGGGAATGACATGACCACCATCTATGAAGAGCAAGTGTATCCATCTTCGGTGCCTTTAAAAGCACCACATCCTGAACCTACCTCAGAGCAACCTATTTCTCACTCTACCACTGCGGCTTCTAACCTGGACCCTGAAGATGATCTTCATGACACTAAGTTTTGTCTCGATCGTAGGATCCCAACTGTCCTAGATCTACCGTTCCTCCCCCCCTCCCTTGGATTGTGCAACAATAGTGATAAACCCGAGTCTCAATCTTTAGTGCCCTTAACAGCACCAACTTCTAGACCGAGCCCAGAGAAACCCAGTTCCATCTCTATCTCTGATAATTCTTTCTCTACCCTCGATGCAGACATTCCCACCGATGAGCCGTGTCTAGAACATGGGACTCCCGCTGTCCTGAACCTATCGGTCCCCACAGAGGAGGAACATATTGAGTGCAGGGATTGGAACATCCCTATCACATTAGGAAACATCGAGGAAGAGGTCAACAGTTTTCACCCGTCACCCTATGTCGATGTTGTCGATGAACCGTATGTCATGGCGAGTCTAATTCAGGACTCTCACAAGGATAAATTATCCAAGTGTCAAGAACACTTTGAGTCTGACTTCATCTCGGAGTCTGACAATTCTGGTATTACTGATCTGCAGGAGTCTGCTCCGTTCAGATACATTCCCGCTAAACTCAATACGTTTGCGGCTCTGCTAACCATGGTCAGAGAACCCACTACTACTCTCCTCTCAGTCTTTACTGAGAAGCTTCTATCCCTCCCCGTTGAACTAATTGTTTTTTAGAGTCTTCTCAGAGAACTAACTGTCCTTCTCTCAGTCTACACTGAGAAAGACCTGTTCTATACAGGTATACCTAGACAAGGGATAGGATAGTTGTTTTCGTTCCACCTTAGGTGTCAGGAAGACTGCAGATTCACTAAGTCTCCATGAATTTTAACCTAGTTGGGGGTACTTGATATACCCCCATCATGTCTGGCTGAAGACGTAAAACTTAGCGCTTTCGGAAAGGAAATTTCGATATTCCTAGAGTACATGAGTCTCATGCATTTGTTATTATTGTTATATCTTTGGACATGTAGGTACATTCATTCTTCCGATCATCAGGTATCACACTGTCGAGTTTCTGCCGACTTGGTAACATCCTCCCTGAACCTTTGCATCATCATCACTGATTTTTCATCATTTTATATCCCAGTCATGAGCACCGAGGACGGTGTTGTATTTTGGTTGGGGGTGGGTATTTACCAAAACTCATGTCTTCATTTTGATAAAAAAAAAATGTTCTTTTTGGGGTGATTTCCGATGTTCTCCAAAAGTTTTCTAGAATTTCAAAAATGTGTCAAATACCCTGACTTGGATTAGCTAAAAAAATCTTCGTTAAGTCTTTCGAAAGGATGACATTTTCTAAAAAGTGTTATATGTTAGCTTTGAGTTCAATTTAAGTCAAGCAGTACTACATTAATGTCGGACAATTAGAAAAATTCAGATTCGGCACAATTGTACACTATCAACATCAGAATCATCCTAAGTTTAGAAACTCTAGAGATCCTGCAAGAATAATTGTGGAGACCTAACCTAGTGAGCTTTCGAGCCTTTATTCATGTCAGAAGGTTATATAATAATTCTGAGTCACAAGATGACTCACTATTCTTCATGCCCGCAATATTCGTTGAGAGATCTCATTATCCTTTGCTTCGATCATAAAACTCAGAACGACATCAACATTGGATTACTACGACAGAACCTTCTCTGTATCCAGTCAAGACAGTATACATGATAGTGCAAACCCTAGAAAATGATTTAGGCCATTTTTCTGAACCATTCAGCCTTTTTACTCACCTGAATTATACTTCACTAGAAACCCCTTGAGCCATTCTATAAAAGCATTTTCTTTGTAAACCCATCAACTTAAAATCCAATCCAACTACGAAGCATGACTATCTACCCTTATTTTGAGATGGACAAAAGAATAACTGATATGGGTGTACCGTGAAAAGAAAAGTAAAGAAGAAGAATCAAAAGGAAAAGAAAGTGGTTCAAGCTGAAAATAAAATATGGAAAGAAAGTATGAAAAAGAGCTAAAAAGAAATTGAGCAGTCTCAGAAATATCAAGAAAAAGAGAAAAAATACGAAAAAAGGAAAAAGAACCAGATAATGGTGTTACGCCGCAGGAAAAATGCAAGAAAATGGCAATATCCTCTCAAGATCTTTGAAATCCTGTATCCCTTTATCTCTCTACACCTGACCTAAGCCTCATTACAACCCAGGAAAGTCCTACTTGATTCTAGGATAGTACAATCATAAAATGTGGAGATTGGAGAAAGAGAAGCTATAGAGTTTGATCTGACGTTCCTGAGTGAAGTGGTATTCCAATCATGAGATCTTCTTCTATTAAAAATGTCCTTCCTTCAAATAAAACATATGTGAGATCTTTTGCCTCTTTATATTAAATACATCTCCTCACATATAAATTGAGAGAAAAGAAGAAAACCCTTCTTGTGTGATTCTATTCTGAGTGCTAAACATGTGAGATTTGAGGTCGAGGCAAAAAAACTTAGAGGTGATCTGGAAATCTTTACTGTCGGATGATGAGAATGTTGAGCAAACACACACGCAGAGTCTGACTATTCTGGGTCCTGATTATCAGTCTGTAGTCTTGCCAAAACTTTCCAACTCTTTGCTAGCATGTAACTGTTTTTGCATCCATTCAATGATTTCACGAACGGTGTTTTCCCTGAGCTAATATGAAAAAGTGTGCAGCATGTGCAGAGCCCTTTTAAGCTCATTTATTTCGCACTAATTGTCAAGGATTGGCAATATGCTGGTTGGGGGTTGTGATATTCGCTTAAAAGTGCTATTTAAAGCAACTATCCTTCTAGCGTTATCGCACTCTCCTATGTAAAACTACTTTATTTATCCACTTTTCTACGTAAGAGTCTTTTCTGTTGCGTAGAACACACTTTTCTGGACGAAATGGTATATTTGCATGCATTAAACACATTTTCGGAACTCTAGATATAAAGTCGTTCTGATTAAGTCTCATTACGCGCTTCTTTTGTCGCAGGAAACCCGATTGGAGAATTTTAGGGATTGTGGGCCCACAACTGACTGCCAGAGCCTTTGATCAAAGCATAGAGAGCCAGTGGATTTAGACTAAAAGATGAAGGTCGAGGACGAGTAGAGTCAGAGATTAAAGCTGATCTGACGAATCTAAAATCCGTGATCAACCATAAAAATCATGATTAAAGATCAGCAAACCCTACAGGAGACGAGGGAACCAACACAGTGGAGTGGCGAAGCTGAAGCGCGGCCAAGGTAGAAGACTATTGAACCTCATTAAATCACGATCGGAGAAAGCTGAAGATAGCCACATGGCATGCACGATCTTCCACGATGGTGTAGAAAGTTGCTGCCCATAATGGAGAAGAGTTATTGCCTGACATTAAAGGAAGACCTGGACACAAGTTGAGAAAGGACGTCATGTGACGGGCCATAAACGATGGGTCCACATGATGACCAACAAAGTTCAAAATAGCCAAGCAATATATGATCATTCAATGATGGTGGATCACAAAGAAAACAAAAGGTGAGACCAAGACATGGGTCCCACAAGTTTGGTCCAAAGCTGCAGGGTGTGATCGCAATGGATCAGTTGCAAGGTAACACAATGCAATATATAAAAGTCAAAACCTAAAGATGGACGGAGAGTTGACCATCGCTTCATAGCATTGGACCACGAGTTTGGGCTAACGGCCGGGCCAAGGGAATGCCACGTGTGTGACTAAAGGGCAAGGTGAATAAGAATGAAAATTGAACTCGAGGCAAGCAAGTTGCTAAATAGCATTTTCTTTGCTATATCAAAGGTTGGAAAGGGTGGGGTCCACATGAATTAAGTGGCTGGAGGTCCAGCTCAAGAGAAAAGGACCGAACCCTAAAGGAGAGTATATAAATACTCTCTTGAAGAGAGAATTCTCTCTCTCTTTCCCTTCTCTCCATCCCACAAGGAAACCCAGCCACCATCTCTTCCATGACCGTCTCTCTCTCTCTCCTCTCTTCGGAAGATCTCTACTGCCCCACGTCCATCCACGTTTGAGGTCTCTTCTCCACGTTCAACCAACATCAACCATTATTGCTCCCCCCATTGAAGATAGGCTCCTCTCTCTCACTTTCGATTCCCTTTGCAAGCCAAGCCGTCACCATCCCCTTGGCCCTTCATTGCTGGTTCGACCAGCAAAACCCCTCATCTTCTTCTCCTAGAGCAGCACCGCTAGCCACCACCGTTCTCGCCGGACTGGTTCATTTTTTTCGGCCATCTTCATCCTCACCACCACGTGCAGCGTCTCCAGCAACAACCACCACGTCTTCCCCCCACCTTCTCTCCACCACGTTCTTCTTTCTTGCTGGCCGCCCAAGCCACAACCATTCCCCATACCGTCCTCACCTTGCTGCACTCCGTCTTCATCAACACCATTTACCTCCACAAGCCGCCTTCTCCATTCTCACCAACCCAGCACCACCCCTATCTTCATCTCCTTCACCTATCTGCCCAAGAGAAACAAAACTAGAAAAAAAAAATATAAAGAAAAGAGAAGAGAAGAAGAAGAAGGGAGGAGAGGGATAGCCCCTACCATTACCACCTTGAGCCATAGCCATTGCTGCCTTCACCAGGGGTTTGTTTTCGGCCGGCCGAAAAACTTGCTGCAACCTTCTCAATTCCAAGCCGTCAACACATGCCCTTGCACATCACCACCTAGCCGGGCCACCATCTCCACGGCTCGTCCAAGAGGAGTGGCTGCACCGTTGCAGACCTCATCGTCTCAATCAACACCTGCGACACGTCCAACAACTCCACCCTCTCCTAACACCGTTGCACCCTGCTCCATAGCCGGCCAAATCTGCTACTCCGACAAGATCCTCTCTCCAGGAGGTCCCACCATGAGTTCTTCTCCACCGGACTGAAAGGGGTGGTTCCTCCCTTCTCTACCAATGTGCCACAAGCATGAGATGTGCTGCTGCCTTCTTGCACCTTCCATTTGCAGGTGCACCGATCAACACCTCCCTCTTCTAGGCGTTGCACATGCTCACGATCTCTCCTCTTCAAGTAAGAGTTTTCTCTCTCTATTTCTCTTTCCATCTAATTCTCTTATTTTTCCTCTTTATCTCTCTATTTCTCTCTCTCTCTAGACTCTTTAGATTTTCCTTTCTCTCTCTAGGAATACTTCCTCTTTTAATTTTCTCTCTCTAAGTTTTTAAGATTTTCTTTCTCTAAAATTCTTTGTTTTTCTCTCTAGTTGTTGCTTTCTAAACTTAGTTTAATTCTGTCAATGGTTGTAAGGATTTAATCACTTTGAATAAATTTTAGTTTTTCTTTATTATTTGATTGCAATAGTATACATTTCATGTTTTACTTTATCTGGGTTTTTCATGCTCTTGATATTTGCAGCATTTTTCTCTCTCTAAAATTCCCTAAATCATGTTTTAAAATCACCTCGATCCATCATTCTCATCACTTCCATCAATTTCTATGAAGAAAATCCGTCATTTAATGTTCTAATTTGCGCAAACTAACCTCGAGTGCGGATCGACATCCGACACTTCCACTATGCGAGAATTGTTAATTTTTGCAGAAAAAGAACCGGATAAATTACAAATGTGTTGATTCTAGGGTTTTCGTAACCAACGACGCGGAAAAACCCTACTTTCAAGCTCTTCATTCAGTTTGAAAGCAAACATTACTACAATGGATTGAAAACTCTTTGAAAACTAAGATTTTGCAAAAATATTCACATATCAACGTCTGAATTATCCGATGTTTAGATTGTTTAGAGATCTAAGGAGAACAATTGTGGAGACCTAACCCAGTGAGCTTTTGAGCTTTTCATTATTTCTGAGGGTTATAAAACTATTCTGAGTCACAAGATGACTCATAATTCTTCTAGTCCCCTAATATTTCCATTGAGTGGTCTCATTAACCTTTGCTTTGGTCATGGAACTCAGAACGACATCAAATTCGAATTATTACATAAAGAAACTTCTCTATATCCATTTGAGACATCGAAGATGAAAGTACAAACCCTAGAAAATGATATAGGCCATCTTTTTAGCCAATCAGACTTTTTAGCTTCCTTAACATCTATACCATTAGAAACTATTTTTGAGCCTGTTGATGAAAACCTTTTCTTGTTAACACATCAACCAAAAACCCAATCCCAAAAATGAGTTCAATACGATAACCTACTTCTGAGAGGGATCAAAGAGTATTTGGTATGATCATGAAAAGATAGAAACCAAGAAAGAAAACAAAACAAAACAAATGGTTCTAGCTGAAAAGAAAGATGATCAGAAAGAAAGAAAAAAAGAGTTGAAGAATATCCAAAAAGCCAAAAATTGGAAAAAGAAAATATTATCCTTGGGAAAAGTTGCAAAGAAAGTGAGATACCCTCTCAGAATTCTACAATACCAGAATATCCTTCTTTTCTAAACCTATCATAAGCCTCAATACAACCTATGCAAGTCCTATTTGATTCTAGATTAGTACTATCATCAAGTGTGGAGAATGGAGAAAAGAGAAATTATAGAGTTTGATCTGACGTTCTTAAGTGATATGACATTCCAATATGAGATCTTCTTAAATCTTCTTATACCCTCCATTCAAAAACTATATATGTGAGACGTTTGTCAGTTTCTATATTCATCTCCTCACATATAATTTATCTGAGTGATTTACTTCTAAGTGGTATACAAGTGAGGATTGAGGTCGAGGCATAAAGTCTCTAAGGAGATCCAGATATCTCTACTGCCAGATAAGGATGATGTTGAACACACACACACACTGAGTCTGAGTAATCTTTTGTTTGAAGGTCCATTTGTAGAAATGTTGCATTTTGCTGATTAGTTCTAATTTGTGAATGATTTCTTTCATCCTTAAAATAATCTAACAAAATGGAGTTTTTTCTGAGTAATGCAAATAAGTTTTCTAGCATGTTATGCCTAGCCCTCTTTCACTCACTTATTTCGCAATAATTGCCAAGGATTGGCAATATGCTAGTTGGGGGTTGTGATATTCGCTCAAAAGTGCTAATTTTAAGCCATTATCCTTATAGCAAAGTCGCATTCTCCTACGTAAAACTTGTCTTTTTATCGACTTTTTCATATAAGAGTTTCTTCCATTGCGTAGAATGCATTCTTTAAACGAAAATTGACTATTTGCATGAAATATACGCATTTCGGATAGTCCAGTATCAAGCCGTTTTAGTTGAATCTCATTACGCGCTTTTTCACTTGTAGGAGACCCTATCGGGCGATTCTCGAGGACTAGCGGGCCCACGATCAACCACAGAAGACTTCTATCAAAGCTTAAAGAGTCAACAGGCTAGGATAAAAAGATAGAAGACATGTACGGGCAAAGCTAGAGGATCGTAGAGCCGAAACAAGGACTAAGAGAGAGAAGAATAGCTGGAGACCAAGAGAAGGACTTAGGTGTTAAAGGCAACACCAATTGACATCAAAGGATAAGTTTGACTTATTGGTGGAGCGGACGAGAGAGAATAAAGAAGACTAGGGTTCAAGACCCTCCAATGCTTTTATTTTTGTATTTTTCTCTCACCTCTCTCCTATTTCTCTCTTTATCTATCTATCTTGGCCCATGACATAGGCCCATTACCTAAGCCCATGACCCATGATCCATGACCCATACCCATGACCCATGTCCATACCCATGACCCACGCCCATACCCATACCCATACCCATGACCCATGCCCATTACCCATGCTCATGCCCATTTGCAACAAGAGAGAATTGATCTCACTTGACCGATTCTTCTCTCCCCCATATCTCTTTATCCTAGTCACTATTTCTCTCATCTAACTAACTCATTCCCAACCGTTGGATCTCTCTAGATCCAACGGTCATCATTTTTACAACAAGCAAAAAGAAAAAAAAAAGTCTATAAGAGATCTACGATCTCTCCTTCTTGGGTTGGTTCCCTCCCCCTTCTCTCCCTCTCTTTCTTCTTTCTTTCTCTTCTTCTTCACACTTCTTCTCCAGTGAGCAACTCCGGCGAGCTCACTATTAACGCCTCCACCTCGAGGTGCAAAGCTTCAAACAGCAACGTCTCCTTGCTGCCCATTCCATCTGCTATAATCAAAGGCTACAATCATCAATCCTATTGAAGTCGATCCAATCGGAGTTACACCATCTACCTCTTCAATGGTAAGCTTCTCTCTAATTCATCTCTCTAACCTTCCTACATTCTTTCTCTCTCTTCTTTCCCTCTCTACCTTTATATGCTTTCTAGGGTAATATTTTAATGGCTTTCTAGATTAATTTGGTTTAATGTTATTTCCATTGTAAAGCATTTGAACAAGCATCGTAAGCATTTGTTTTTAGTTTAATGAACAAGTTTTAAATTCAAGTTTAAGTTGTTTTCATTTATTGTGTTTTTCATTCTTGTTTCTCTTATATTTTTTTAATTCTAATAGTTTTAACAATAATCTCAAGCATATTTTAAATCAACCTCCACCATTCTCACCCTTCCATTTATTCTGAGCATTTTCTAATTATTCTTGTTTCTTATTATGCTAACTAATCCCGAGTGCGGACGATATCCGACACGAGCCACTGTGCAAGTTTGCTTATTTGCAGATTAAGTGAACCAATTCAGAGAAATTACAAATATTGTTGAAATCAAGGGTTTCTGATCCAACGACACGGAAAAAACCTTAATTTCATTGCGTTGAACACACTTTTCTGGACGAAATAGTATATTTGCATGCATTAAACGCATTTCTGGAAGTCTAGATATGAAGACGTTATGATCAAGTCTCATTACGTGCTCTTCTCTTATAGGAAACTCGATCGGACTATTCTCGAGACTTGCGGGCCCACGATCAACCACAGAAGCCTAATATCAAAGCTTAAAAAGCCAACATGCTATGACTAGAAGATACAGGCCAAGTACGGGTCAAGTCAGAGGATCACGGAGCTGGTCCAAAGAACTAAGAGAGATGGAGAGCCGATGACCAAGAGACGAACCAAAGCAGTCGAAGCCACATGAAATGAGATGATAATCTGCTCTGCTGGCAAAGCCCGAGAAGAGAACATATTGAAAACTATGGTTCTAGACACTCCGCCAGCAGTTATCTCTATAGTCTGTAGAGTTTTCTCTCTCATCTCTCCTATTTCTCTCTCGTCTCTCTTCATCTCCCTATACATCACCACCTGATCCTCAGATCTATTGACCTAACCTCGGAACTCCTGTCCGTTGGCTCTGTCTCATTTCCCTTAGCTTTCTGACCGTTGGATCTTCAATCGGACCGTTGGATCTCTCTAGATCCGTCGATCTACCAATCTGGGTCCCAATCAAGTCACCATCCATCCGATTGTCATCAAATTGTCTGTCACATCATCTTGTGAGACGATGGACATCATCAATCCATGTGGGCTAGTAGCGGGCCCATCATCATCGACCCGTGGCCCGACCATTTAGTGGACCTCGTGATTTTCAAATGCTTTAAATTAATTATTTTTAAATAAAAAATGGGGGGTCCACTACATGGGGAAATTCTCCAAAGAAAAATAAGGTTTTCCTTAAAAAAAAAAAAATTTATTTCAAAAATTCTCATTTTCCACTAAAGGAAAGTGGAAGCTTTTAAAAGGAAAAGAGAGGGGTTCTTTTGAACCCTAATCTCTCTCCCATCTCATCTGCTCCTTCCCAAAAACCCATCACGTTCTCCCCTTCCTTCTTTTCTTCTTCTTTTTTCTTCTTCTTTTCTTCTTCTTCTTCTTCTTCTTCTTCTTCTTCTTCACCGGAGTTGCAGACTTGCAACTCCGGCTTGCTGTTGCAGGTGCGTCTTCACGGGCTCAACAGCACCCATTAACGCTGCATTTGCTGCCACACATCTCCTCTCTCTGGACTAGGGCACAACCATCTCCTGCAACCCCTGTTTCAGACCGCAACCACCTCCTGCAACCCCCTGTTTCAGACGGCAGCACCTCCATTAACGCTGGTGAAAAATTCTTCAATCTTCATCCATGTCACCAGCCAACACCACCATCATCTCTGCCGTTCCTCAAAGCACAACAGGTAAGTGCTTTCTCTCCTCATTCTCTTCTCCGTCTTCTTCTTCTTCTTGTCTTCTTCTTCATTTTTTTTCTCCTGTCTTTTGCCGGAGTTGCAAGTCTGCAACTCTGGCCGGCGAACCATACAGACTGCACCCTGCCGCCCCAAACTCAGTAGTGTATCTCTTTCTCTAAGGCACACCACCTGCTGTTCGAGCTCCTCTCGCTGAAGCTTCTTCTCTCCACCGCTCTCATCACAAGCCGTTGATTCCTCCACCGACCAAAGTTGCAACTTCCAACTCCAGTGACCACCATTAACACCGGTGCAATCCGCCCCCACTTGCTGGTCTGTAACTCAGCACCAGTAGCAGCTACACACGGTTGCTGCCTCTTCTTTTGAGGTAACAACCATCCTCTATTGGGCATTAGCGGCAGCCATATCTCAACCCCTATCCACAGTGGATCTCCAAAAGAAACCTTGCCCTTCTCCTCTCCTATCCCTATTTCTCCCATTTCTCCTATTTCACCCTCTCCCCTTTCCCTTAGTGAGGCCGAACTAGCACCACTGTTGCTGTGGTTGATCTCACCTTCCCTCCACGGATTGCCATCCCTTCGCCGATCAACATAGCCAACATGCACCGTAACCATCTCATTGCCACCAACATCCTTCATTACATTGGCCATAACCTCATCCCCTCCATCACCGGCTAGTCTAGTGCACTCACGTACAACCTTCGTCCTTAGATCTCCTAGGATTGACCACCATGCGTAAGTATTTCTCTTTGCTCTCTCTACCTTTTCTCTCTCTAAATCTCTCTCTATCTTTCTTTCACCGTTTCTCTCTCTTTCTCTTTCTCTTTCTCTTTTTCTCTCTACTTTTCTTTTGTTTCTCTCTCTAGATCTATTTTGTTCTTTTTCTCTCTCTAGCTTCTGTTATTACATGCTTTCTAGTTAGATGTTATTCTACTTTTGTTAAACAAATAGTTTACGTGATTCCCTTTGAATTAATGAAGTTTTGATTTAGTGTGTTAATGATCTCTCTCAAATGAATGTTTTAAAGCTACTCCACCACTCTCACCTCCTCACAAATTCTGACAATTTTTTGATTAGTTTATATTCTTATTTGTGCTAATTCGACTAATCCCGAGTGTGGATCGACATCCGACATGAGCCACTATGCAAAACTGCTCATTTTACAGGTTAAATGTCTCGGACAAATTAAAAATGTGTTGGGATTAGGGTTTCCATAACCAACGACGCGGAAAACCCCTACTTTCAGTAGCGTTGATTCAGACGACGTGGACGCATCGCCAGTAGGCCTTGGCTAAGGTTGGAAGCTGCATTTGCAACGGTGCTGCGTAGATAACTTTTGTTTCATTTAACTTTTCAGTTAGTGATACTTTCTGTCTAGACGTGGTCCCGTGGTTTTTCCTTGGCTAAGGTTTTCACGTAAAAATCTCTTGTCTAGTGTGATTATTTGCTTGTATTTTGCAATCTATTCTGATTAGATCAAACGACGAAAAAAAATATACCATGGAGGTATATTCGATTTGAGACGGTTGTGATAATCTTTTATCAAACAAATAAGGCATGCGATTTTATTCCCTTACCATCGTCCAGTAAAACTATGTAAGTATAATTAATTTTAAATACCTAATCAACCCCCCCCCTTCTAGGTATATTGAGTTAAAGAGAACGCACCGGTGAAATTTTAATTTCTTATAAGGGGTGCATAAGGGAACGGGGCTAAAGTATATTATATACGTTTATATTAGTTTTATCAATTAATCAGGGTTCGATACCCTAGGGTGAAAGGCCCCAGATGTTATTATATCCTGCAGATGGGTCGATGAGACCGCTCCCAGTACGGGAAGGAGATGGAAACCCTATGTGGTTTTGGGTACTAGTTGCATTTGCATCCCGCACTCACTTGCATTCACCCTCATATTCATGTCATCCACATTATATGATTGAGATGCATATCTTGATTAAAAAACTTGTATAGTATGATATCATACCATGCACACTGTTGTATTACTGAGTCTTGGCTCACGGTGCTACACCGATACTATTTTCAGATTTTGAGGAGCTAGGTACGTGGGATGATTTTGAGACGGAAAACTGGTGTACTCGAGGAGATTGACGAGGATTTGGGAGTCGATCCCACACTTTAGAAAGTTGTATTTGATTATTTTATAACATTATTTTATTTATTTTCATGGGATGTAGGCCTTTGATTGAGAGAATGTTCTCACCTCCTTCTCTCCATATTTAGTTGATTGATTGAATTATTTGAATTATGAATTATTTTAATTATTTATTTTCTACATCTAGATTTTTTTTACTTAGTGGGTTTTTGAATGAACCTTAGTAGTCTAATTGACCTAATTGGACCACTAGAAGATATTTATGGATCACCTCTGGGTTCGGGTACGAGTCGGTCCACAAATTTTTGGGTCATATCTGGGTATCAGGATTCGGGGCGTGACAGAGTGGTATCAGAGCACAGTGTCACGGACTTAGTCTTCGACCCTGGCTAGAGACCGTGCGGCACTCGAGTTAGCACTCCTTGCTTAGCTCAAGTCAGCCTTTCCCCCTAGATCACTTAGGACTCTGCCTTGTGAAAGTAGGGTTTTTCCGCGTCGTTGGTTACGGAACCCCAGTTTCAACACATTTTAATTTGATCCTTCTAGTTCACTGTTTATTTCTGCAAAATATTCAAGCTTGTACAGTGGACAGTGTCGGATGTCGATCCGCACTCGGGGTTAGTTAGCACGCGTAAAGAACATAAAATGATGGACTGTTTGCTTGGAATTGATGGGGTGAGACTGATGGAGTGATTGAAAACATCTTTTGGTGATTTGTAGAGAGAGAAAATTACTCATAACTAATAAAGAACCATAAAAGCTAAATAAAATAAAATAAAATGCGAAATATCAACTTTATTAATTATCAAAGGTTCCTTACAATTATCAACTAAAATTAAGCAAAAGAAAGAAACTACAAAATAATAAAAAGACTAAACTAGATAGAAAAGTAAGAGAGATGAGAGAGAAAGTGAAAGAAAAGTAGAGAGAAATTAGTTTTAGAGAGAGAATAATTACTTTGAAACTTTCCCCTAGAGATCCAAGGAGGAATGGCTGTGAGGTGGTGTGCACGTGGTGCAAGAGGATTCTGATGATGCTGTCCACGTGGCGTGAAGATGTAATACGGTGAAGGAGTTCCAGATCCGTGCAAGGGGTATACCACGTCGAAAAGAAGGAGTGACGTGTTGTTAGAGGTGCAGCACCGTGGGTGTTTGGTTGCAGACCATTGTTGCAGGAGATGGATCCACGTTGGAGAGGAGGGCACTTACTGTTCGTGAAAAAGGAGGTTTTCAGTGGAGGAATGAGGCGATCTGCATCTTGAAGTGGCTTCCATGGTGGCTTGTGCAATAGGAGATTGGAGGAGGACGTTTGAAGATGGATGGAGGCTGGAATGGTGAACCAGATGGCAGTAATGAAGGGACAACCACGGCCTCAAAGAAAATCCTGTGAGATGGATATCATTGAAGCATTGAAGACGGTGGTGGCTGGCTGGAAAATGGTGGTGGTTGAGGGAGTTGTGTGGCTGGAATGGAGGAAATGTGGGAGAGTTGGAGAGGACTATGGTGGGTGGCACTGGTGTTGACGGTGTGGTGGTGGAAGACGTGGAGAAGCAGGCGGAGCGGCAGGCTGCTCCGGCGTCAATGGTGGTCGCCGGAGGAGATGGTGTGGTGCTGGGCGGTGCAGATGAAGAAGACACAGGCGAAGGGTGAACCAGCAACGAAGTGGGGGCGAGGTTACTGGTTCGGGCGGAGCTTCTTGGTGGTGGAGGAGGGAGCAACAGAGGAACCTTCCGGTATTGAAGGAAGGAGATGGCGGTGAAAGAAGAGGTGACCGGAGTTGCAGGCTGCAACTCCGGTAATCAAAACTTGAATAAAAAAAATGGTGCTGCCCGTGGCAGCAAGCTCTGCTGCGCACAGGCGGAGGGTTGAAAGTTTCAGATGAAGGAGAAAGAGAAGGAGACGACAGAAGAAGAAGAGAAGAAGGAGGCGGCCGGAGTTCTGCAACTCCGGCCGGAATGAGGAAGAAGAAGAAGAAGAAGAAGAAGAAGAAAAAGAAAAAGGAGAAAGAACGTAGGGGGGATTCTTTTGGGGGAAGATTCAAAGAGATTGGAGGGGGATTAGGGTTCGAACGAACCCCTCTCCTTCTCCTTTTAAAGCTCCCTATTTCCATTAATGGAAATTGGGTATTTTTTGAAATAAAAATTTTTTTTTTTTTTTAAGTAAAACATCACTTTTCTTTGGGGAATGTCCCCATTTAGTGGACCCCCCATTTTTTAAAATTTAATTAAAATTATTTTGAAATTCACGGGGTCCACTAACTGGTCGAACAGCGGGTCGATGATGATGGGCCCGGCTACTGGCCCACATGGACTGATGATGTCCATCGTTTCACAAGATGATGTGACTGGCATTCTGATGGCGATCGGATGGATGGTGACTTGATTGGGACCCAGATTGGTAGATCGACGGATCTAGAGAGATCCAACGGTCCGATTGAAGATCCAACGGTCAGAAAGCTAAGGGAGATGAGATAGAGCCGATGGGCAGGAGTTCTGGGGTTAGGTCAGTAGATTCGAGGACCGAGAGATGAAGAGAGAGAGAGAGAATAAGGAGAGATGAGAGAGAAAGTATCAAAAAATAGAGAGAAAAGCACTGGCGGAGGGTCTGGAACCCTGGTCTTCACTGTGACCATCCTCACGCTTCTCCAGTAGAGTCGACTATCATTCTTTGCTGACTCATGTGGCTTTAAACGCTTTGGTCCGTCTCTTGGTCATTGGCTCTCCTACTCTCTTCGTTCTTTGGGCCGGCTTTTTGGTCCTCTTATTCAGCCCATATTTGGCCCATATCTTCTAGTCATAGTATGTGGGCTATTTAAGCTTTGATAATGGACTTTCCTGATCGATGTGGGCTTGCAAGTCTCGAGAATTGTCCCATCGGGGTTTTCTGCGACAGAAGAAGCGCGTAATGAGACTTTATCAGAACGACTCAATGTCTAGACTTCCGAAAATGTGTTTAATGCATGCAAATATACTATTTCGTCCAGAAAAGTGTGTTCTACGCAACAGAAGAGACTCTTACGTAGAAAAGTAGATAAATAGAGCCTTTTACGTAGGAGAGTGCGATAACGCTAAAAGGATAATTGCTTAAAATAAGCACTTTTGAGCGAATATCACAACCCCCAACCAGCATATTGCCAATCCTTGGCAATTAGTGCGAAATAAATGAGCTTAAAAGGGCTCTGCACATGCTGCACACTTTCATATTAGCTCTAGGAAAACACCGTTCGTCAAATCATTGAATGGATGCAAAAACAGTTACATGCTAGCGAAGAGTTGGAAAGTTTTGGCAAGACTACAGACTGATAATCATGACCCAGAATAGTCAGACTCTGCGTGTGTGTGTGCTCAACATTCTCATCATCCGACAGTAAAGATTTTCAGATCACCTCTAAGTTTTTATGCCTCGACCTCAAATCTCACATGTTTAGCACTCAGAATAGAATCACACAAGAAGGGTTTTCTTCTTTTCTCTCAATTTATATGTGAGGAGATGTGTTGATGAAAGTAAAGATCTCACATATGTATTATTTGAAGGAAGGACATCTTTAACAGAAGAAGATCTCATGATTGGAATACCACTTCACTCGGGAACGTCAGATCAAACTCTATAGCTTCTCTTTTTCCAATCTCCACATTTTATGATCGTACTATCCTAGAATCAAGTAGGACTTTCCTGGGTTGTAATGAGGCTTAGGTCAGGTGTAGAGAGATAAAAGAATACAGGATTTCAAAGATCTTGAGAGGATATTGCCATTTTCTTGAATTTTTCCTGCGACGTAACACCATTATCTAGTTCTTTTTCCTTTTTTCGTATTTTTCTCTTTTTCTTGATATTTCTGAGACTGCTCAATTTCTTTTCAGCTCTTCTTCATACTTTTTTTCCATATTTTGTTTTCAGCTTGAACCACTTTCTTTTCCTTTTGATTTTTTTTTCTTTACTTTTCTTTTCACGGTATACACATCAGTTATTCTTTTTTGTCCATCTCAAAATACGAGTAGCCAGTCATGCTTCGTAGCTAGACTGGGTTTTAGGTTGATGGGTTTACAAAGAAAAGGCTTTTATAGAACGGCTCAAGGGGTTTCTAGTGAAGTATAATTTAGGTGAGTAAAAAAGCTGAATGGTTCAGAAAAATGGCCTAAATCATTTTCTAGGGTTTGCACTATCATGTATACTGTCTTGACTGGATACAGAGAAGGTTCTGTCGTAGTAATCCAATGTTGATGTCATTCCGAGTTTTATGATCGAAGCAAAAGATAATGAGATCTCTCAACGAATATTGCGGGCATGAAGAATAGTGAGTCATCTTGTGACTCAGAATTGTTGTATAATCCTCTGAATTGATTAAAGGTTCGAAAGCTCACTAGGTTAGGTCTCCACAATTCTTCTCATAGGATCTCTAGAATTTCCAAACTTAGGATGACTCTGATGTTGATAGTGTACAATTGTGCCGAATCTGATTTTTTCTAAGTTTTCAAACCTGCTGTAGTCACACTTGACTTGACTCAATGCTAACTTTAAACAAAAATTGACATCCTCAATACTGACTTAACGAAGGTTTTTAGCTAATCAAAGTCAGGGTATTTGACACATTTTTGAAATTCTAGAAAACTTTTGGAGAACATCGGAAATCACCCCAAAAATAAAAAGTTTTTTTTTTATTTTTTATATGAAGACATGAGTTTTGGTAAATACCCACCCCCAACCAAAATATAGCACCGTCCTCGGTGCTCATGACCGGGACATAAAATGATAACAAATCAGAGATGATGATGCAAAGATTCAAGAAGGATGTTACCAAGTCGGCAGAAACTTGACAGTGTGTGGTACCTGATGATCGGAAGAATGAATGTACCTACATTTCCAGAGATATAACAGTAATAACAAATGCATGAGACTCATGTACTCTAGGAATACCGAAATTGCCTTACCAAAAGCGCTAAGTTTTACGTCTTCAGCCAGACATGACGGGGGTGACAGGCACCCCCAACCAAGTTGGAGCTCAGGAGACTGAGTGGATCATCAGTCGACATAGGCAGGATCGATGAGATCAATTTCAAACGTCTGAATGAACGACACATCAAGTTCATGGAATTGCTTAAGACGCTGGCCATTTACCTGGAATGAGGAGTGATCCTTGGGGTCCTCAATAGTGATTGCCCCAAAGGGTGTGACTGCGGTGACCGTATAAGGATTGGTCCACCTAGATTTCAGTTTCCCAGGGAAGAGATGGAGACGAGAATTATAAAGAAGGACCTTCTGTCCTGGATGGAACTCTTTCCTGAGGATGCTCTTGTCATGTATCCACTTCATTTTGGCTTTGTAATTCTTGGACAAGTTGTAGGCATCATTTCTGAGTTCTTCTAACTCATTCATTAGAAGTTTCCGCTCCTCCCCTGTAGAGTCAAGGTCGAAGTTGAGTTTCTTAATGGCCCACAGGGCACGATGTTCAATCTCTACCGGTAGATGACAGGGTTTCCCAAAGACGAGACGATAGGGAGACATATTGAGTGGGGTCTTGTAGGCGGTTCTGTATGCCCATAAAGCATCAGTGAGACGAGTAGACCAGTCTTTACGTGTGGTATTGACCGTTTTCTCCAAGATCTGCTTGATCTGACGATTAGAAACCTCCACTTGACCACTAGTCTGCGGATGATAAGCTAGGGCAACCTTGTGGGTTACCCCATACTTTTTCATTAATTTCTCGAATATCCTATTGCAGAAATGGGTGCCCCCATCACTAATGATGGCCTTAGGGGCACCGAATCGGGCGAAGATGAACTCCTTTAGGAATTTGACCACTACTTTGTGGTCATTGGTCTTGGTGGGAATGGCTTCTATCCATTTGGATACATAGTCTACCGCAAGGAGAATGTACTCAAAACCATAGGAAACGGGAAAGGGGCCCATGAAGTCGATGCCTCAGATGTCAAATATTTCATCGACCTGGATGGGAGTGAGGGGCATCATGTTCCTCTGGGAGATGCGGCCTAGATGCTGGCAATTAGGACAAGTTTTGCTGTAGATATGGGCATCTTTAAATAATGTGGGCTAGTAGAATCCGCATTGCAGAACTTTTTCCGCAGTTTTCTTAGTACTGAAATGACCACCACAAGGTTGGTCATGACACGAGGACAAGATACTGAGTTGGTCCGATTCAGGTACACAGAGACGAATGATCTGGTCAGGACAGTATTTATACAAATAAGGGTCATCCCAAGAGTAGTACTTAACTCTTGCTAGGAATTGGCTTTTGTCCTGTTTTGACCAGTGTGAAGGCATTTCTTCGGTGACAAGGTAGTTGACAATGTCAGCATACCATGGATGAACGGAGATGGCGAACAGTTGTTCGTCTGGAAAGGTCTCAGTGATGGGCTGGTTGTCGAAGGATGACTCTAAAGTCAGTCTAGACAAGTGATCAGCCACTACATTCTCAGTTCCTTTCTTATCCTTAATCTCGAGGTCGAATTCCTGCAGTAAGAGAATCCAGCAAATTAATCGAGGCTTGGTTTCTTTTTTCGACATGAGATAACGAAGGGCTGCATGATCAGTGTACACGACCACCTTAGTGGCTAAAAGGTACTGCCGGAATTTATCAAGGGCGAAGACTACCGCCAGGAGTTCTTTCTCAGTGGTGGAGTAATTCATTTGGGCAGGGTTAAGAGTTTTGCTCGCGTAGTAGATCACGTGTGACCTTTTGTCAACTCTCTGCCCTAGAACGGCGCCTAACGAGTAGTCAGAAGCATCGCACATTACTTCGAAAGGTAGAGTCCAGTCCGGGGGACGGATAATGGGCGCAGTAGTGAGCTCAGATTTGAGACGCTCAAATGCCTTGACACAGTCCGCATTAAAGTCGAAAGGACTATCTTTAGCCAGAAGATGGGACAGAGGTCGAGCGATTTGAGAGAAGTCCTTGATGAATCGCCTATAGAATCCTCCGTGTCCCAAAAAGGATCGGATGTCACGCACGGACTTAGGAATGGGCAAGGTCGAGATGATATCGATTTTAGCTTTGTCGACCTCAATGCCCTGATGGGAAATGACATGTCCCAGAACAATGCCCTTCTTCACCATGAAGTGGCATTTCTCCCAATTGAGGACAAGTCGCTTGTCCTGACAGCGGTGAAGAACAAGCCCTAGATGGTTCAGACAGTCATCAAATGATGACCCAAAAACTGAGAAGTCGTCCATAAAGACTTCGAGGAATTTTTCCACCATGTCAGAGAATATGCTCATCATACACATTTGAAAGGTCGCGGGTGCATTGCAGAGGCCAAAGGGCATGCGTTTGTAGGCAAAAGTGCCAAAGGGACAAGTGAAGGTTGTCTTCTCGTGATCCTCAGGGGAGATGGGTATTTGATTATACCCTGAGTAACCATCGAGGAAGCAGTAATAGGAGTGACCTACTAGTCTCTCCAACATTTGGTCTATGAAGGGTAAAGGAAAATGGTCCTTCCTAGTGTTGGTGTTGAGTCGTCGGTAATCGATGCAGACTCTCCACCCTTTCTTCAGGCGCTGGGTGACCATTTCCTTGTTCTCATTCTCCACAACTGTGAATCCTGCCTTTTTAGGGACGACATGAATAGGACTCACCCATTTGCTATCGGAGATGGGGTAAATGATACCTGCATCTAACAGTTTAAGGACTTCGTCCCGGACTACATCCTTCAAGACGGGGTTCAACCTCCTCTGGTGTTCTCGAGAGGTTTTGGATTCATCCTCGAGATAGATGTGATGTTGGCACACCGATGGGTCTATGCCACGAATATCATCTATAGTCCAACCTATCGCAGATTTGTGCTCGTTGAGCAGCTCGAGAAGTTTCTTACGTTCACTCTCAGACAAAGCGGAAGCAATAATGACAGGGTAGGTTTCCTTAGGACCAAGATAGGCATAGGAAAGATCTGTTGAAAGTGACTTGAGCTCCAATGTTGGAGCAGATGGAGTTGAAGTAGGTGTCACAGAAGACACGGATTGAAGAGGTTTGACTTCAGTAGTAAAAGGAAGGATGGGTTCTCTGGCCATGGTTATCAGAGGCTCGAACTCGATGAGTGGAGCGGGGATCTCTAGCAGTGGAGCAGTCTCCAAAAGATCATTGAGATCAGAAATAGCTGACTCTGTTGCAAAGTCAGCCCCAAAGTGTGCTAAACACTATTTAAGAATATCTTCGGTGGAGTCCGGGATTAGACTCTCAACGGCACACATTTCATCGGCCACATCGCGATCGGCGTCTTGTTGCATTAGACGAAAGATATTGACCTCAGCTTTAAGGTTTCCGAAAGCAATGGACATGTTTCCGTCCCGGCACCCGATGTGTGCATTCGCGGTGGCAAGGAAAGGACGGCCTAGGATGACCGGAATGCGGTTATCCTGACACGGCTCGGTGTCTAGAATGATAAAGTCCACAGGATAATAAAAGTCAGCGAATTTTACTAGGACATCTTCAATGATTCCTCTTGGAATCTTGATGGACTGATCAGCCAATTTCAGGGTGACATTGGTAGGCTTCATATCTTTCAGTCCTAACTGCTGATATACCGAGAATGGTATGAGGTTAATGCTAGCCCCTAAATCTAGCAAGGCAGTGCAGCTAAAGTTGTCTCCAATTTCACATTGGACAGTTGGGCTACCTGGATCCTTGTGTTTGATCACACTATTGCGTTGAATGAACGCGGTAGCTTTTTCGGCCAAGAAGGCAGCTTTTGGTACATGCGTACGCCGCTTAACTGTACACAAGTCCTTGAGGAATTTGGCATAGGAAGGGATTTGCTTGATAGCAGAAAGGAATGTGATATTGATCTGGACGTCTTTAAAGACATCTAAGATCTCAGAGAATTGCTGATCCCGCTTATCTTGGACAAGTCTGTCCGGGAAGGGAGGCTTTACTCGACAAATGGATTTGTCTTTAGCCTTAGATTTCTGCACAGGGATATCTGATGTTGGTGCAGAGGTAGAAGAAGCAGAGGTAGGATTTGGACTAGTTTCCACGGTGCGAGTGATGGGTGCTGGAGATGGCACCGGTGGTGGTTGGACTCCCATGTCCACAGTTTTTCCAGATCGTAGGGTGGTTACAGCTTGCACCTCCCCTTGACAATTCTCATTCTGGCTTTGAGATTAGGATCCGATCTCATATACTGCCCCTTTGGCATTTCCTTTAGGGTTGGCAATGGGTTGGCTAGGAAAGATCCCCTTAGCTTTCTCAGCTTCCAAGTTACCTAGACGTTGCTCTAGACGAAGCATGGATTGCTGTTGCTGTTGCTCTAGGCGTTGCATAGATTGAGTAATGAGTTGAGCTAGAAGGTCCTCAATACCAGGTTTGGGGACCGACTGTTGGGGGGCAGCTAATGGGAGCTGAGGCACCAATTCGCGACTTGAGCTCATCGGGGCATTATAGTTATAGGCGGAAGAATTAGTTGGGACAATCTGTTGGTTCTGAAAGTTCTGGGGAACTCTTTGCTGATTCTGAAATATGCTCTGTTGTCCAGAGTATTGACCCTGTTGGAACTGCTGGTTCTGAGTAGATGGGTACTGATTCTGCTGATATTGTCCCTGATTGAATTGCCTATTGGGTTGATTGAACCCAGGAGGATACATGCCCTAAGGTTGACGTGGAGGTTGAGCTTGTGGTTGAGTAGACTGAGGCCTCCAAGAGAAGTTGGGGTGGTTTCTCGTGTCCGGATGATAAGATTGACTATACGAGTTCTGAGTGGGTGGTTTGTATGTGCTGAAAGCACAAACTTCTTCCTGAAGAGGATTAGACCATCCTTCTTTCAAAGGACAATGCTCAGTAGTATGGGAGGGTTGCAGACAGAGGGTGCAGGATTCCATAGGGCTCTCGTGTCCCACATGCATGACTGGGGTAGATTGTTGAGTAGGCTTTTGTACAGACACAGCCAGTGCCGAGACTGACTTGCTCAACTCTTGAATGACAGATCGAAGCTCAGTATCAGCTGTAGCATCATGTCTCTTGGTTGTCCTTTGTACTGAAGTGGTTCGACTGAACTCTGAGTTAGTCGTCCAATGTTGAGAGTTTTCTCCTAACTCTCCCAAGAATTTGTATGCATCGGTCGGAGTTTGGTGCAGGAATTTTCCTTAGCACATTGACTCTACCATGGTCCGGGACTCATCAGTAAGTCCCTTATAGAAGACGTGGACAAGATTGCCCTTGTCGATGCTATGGTGGGGACACTTAGTCAGGTAGTCTTGGAATCTATCCCATGCTTCGAAAAATTTCTCATCGGACTTCTGTCGAAAGTCCTGGATGAGTTGCTTCATTCGGTTTGTCCGAGTCATGGGGTAGAATTTAGACATGAATTTGCCCACCAATTCTTTCCAACTGCTGATTGACTCAGCGGGTAAGGAGTAGAGCCAATCTGAGGCTCAGTCTTTGAGCGAGAATGGAAAAACTTGCAGACGCACATTGTCATCATCGATGTTCTGATTCTTGAAAAGTAGGATGACATGTTGGAATTCCCGAATATGGGAATATGGGTCTTCTCTTGGGAGACCACGAAAGGTTGGCAGCATTTGGATCGTCTGTGGCCTGATCTCGAACTGTACCGCCGTAGTAGGTGGGAGAACAATGCAAGTGGGCGGATTGGCAGAGATAGGAGCGAACGTCTCGGTAAGAGGTCGTTCGACTGCCATGACTACAAAGGTAGGAGTACTGGGGGAGGCGGGTGGGGAAAGAGATGGGGAAGAATTCAGTGGAGGATCCACTGTAGGGACGTGATTCTCAGATCGAATCAAGCTTTTGTTCGGACGATTCCAAACGGGCATACGCGAATGAGGCAAGCTCTATACTTGGCAAAAAGTTGCCAGAGAGGAACACTATCCTAAATGATGCACACCAAGCACAGATAATCCTATTCTAAGCAATCAGGATATATTTTAGGAATTATCTTTGTTAGTTTTGGGGCTAGAGTAGATTATGACAGTGGGCGGACCACTGGTTTATCTTTTAACCGTCGGACAAACTGTTTTGTACTCAGAGGTTCTCACCAGGCTACACTCTTCAGAGCGAATCCTTTAGTACTAACTCTAGTTAACAACAAGGCAATCCGAAGCCTAGTCAGACGTGCGGCACAATGGCTGACTTAAGTACGTCCCAGACTAACCGAATTGGTCAAGTGGATAAGAAGAGTGTTCCCTCGGGTTAAGCTAGGGTTGATGCGTGTTCCTAGTCCACACGCAACTAACCGCCGAATAGTCCAAGATGCCACGTCGAGCTCAGTGTACTTGAGTAGTAGGGACTTATGGGTGTGTTAGACAATAGGGACCCGCGCTCGTGGTCTTATTTCAATTGGATGTTAAGCGGGTTCGCTTTGCGTGGATTTTTCCTCGAACACCGGGCTAATTGGCTCTACTTCTTGATTCTTTTTAATTAAATGGAGCATTGGGATAAAATCAGTTGGAATGATGAGGTGGGTGATGAAATCCCACCAGTTTCAATTTGGAGCTGGGTCTGCTCTCTTAGAGTTGATTGATTAACGGCCACGCCACGCAAGTCGAATAAGTTGTTGCTAGAAAACAAATAAACAAGCGGCAATTATGCACCCAATATGCTCTGTATCGCACTCAAGGCGAGGATAGAGACTTACCTCCCGTGGGCAACGCCACAGGGTCGCCTCCGTGGGTTAAGGAGGGGTATCCTAATGGGCTTGGGCCCGACTCCACCTCTTTGAGCTTTCGCTCCCTACCCACACTGGATCGTGTTCCTGCAGAAAAGTTAGATCACACGGTCTAGGTATTCGGGATTCTATTTGGAAGATCCTTGCCTTTTTAGGGTTCACTGAACAAGCACTGGATTTAGGCAAGTTTTTGAATTATTTTCTAAATTCGAGATGGGGTAAAATTTAGGAATTCCCAGATTGGAAAATACCTAGATTGGAAAGTTTCCCGAACTGTGGAGATCTTCCAAGAAAGATTTGATTGCAAGATCCCTTATAATTTTGGGAAATTTCCCAAAATTGAAATTCTGCTAGATTTGAGGTGTTTCCTTTTGCAGACTTTTCCAAATTCGGAAGATTTCTAAAGATAGAAATTCTTCTAAAGAGGAAACTTCTAAGAGGGGAAACCCTAATTAAGCAGAGTTTCAAGATTTTGGAATCTTTCCAAAAATCGCAAATCCTTGATTGGTGATTTCTAAAAATCTGCAGAATATAAAACCCTAATTTTTTTGAATTTTGATTTTATTATTTTTTTGGTACTTTCCACTTAATCTAGGGTTTCTAAAAAACCCTAGAACAAGATCGAGCAATTATTTGGAAAGCAGTTAAAATTCCTAAATTATTACAAATTGCACTCGGCCTTCCGAGGCATTAAAAATAGTAATTTAAAAACTGCTAAAAATCAACAAAAATAAAAAATAAAAAGTTTCCCGAAAAGGCAGGCTGTCCAAATTGAGCAGCTTTTCGCTTCAGCAACTTTCCAATTCCGTCTTTACGTCTTTTTTCGCACTTCCGTCACCCGAGCGGCAGCGGCGCCATTTGAAAGTAGGGTTTTTCCACGTCGTTGGTTACGGAACCCCGGTTTCAACACATTTTAATTTGATCCTTCTAGTTCACTGTTTATTTCTGCAAAATATTCAAGCTTGTACAGTGGACAGTGTCGGATGTCGATCCGCACTCGGGGTTAGTTAGCACGCGTAAAGAACATAAAATGATGGACTGTTTGCTTGGAATTGATGGGGTGAGACTGATGGAGTGATTGAAAACATCTTTTGGTGATTTGTAGAGAGAGAAAATTACTCATAACCAATAAAGAACCATAAAAGCTAAATAAAATAAAATAAAATGCGAAATATCAACTTTATTAATTATCAAAGGTTCCTTACAATTATCAACTAAAATTAAGCAAAAGAAAGAAACTACAAAACAATAAAAAGACTAAACTAGATAGAGAAGTAAGAGAGATGAGAGAGAAAGTGAAAGAAAAGTAGAGAGAAATTAGTTTTAGAGAGAGAGAATAATTACTTTGAAACTTACCCCTAGAGATCCAAGGAGGAATGGCTGTGAGGTGGTGTGCACGTGGTGCAAGAGGATTCTGGTGATGCTGTCCACGTGGCGTGAAGATGTAATACGGTGAAGGAGTTCCAGATCCGTGCAAGGGGTATACCACGTCGAAAAGAAGGAGTGACGTGTTCCTAGAGGTGCAGCACCGTGGGTGTTTGGTTGCAGACCATTGTTGCAGGAGATGGATCCACGTTGGAGAGGAGGGCACTTACTGTTCGTGAAAAAGGAGGTTTTCAGTGGAGGAATGAGGCGATCTGCATCTTGAAGTGGCTTCCATGGTGGCTTGTGCAATAGGAGATTGGAGGAGGACGTTTGAAGATGGATGGAGGCTGGAATGGTGAACCAGATGGCAGTAATGAAGGGACAACCACGGCCTCAAAGAAAATCCTGTGAGATGGATATCATTGAAGCATTGAAGACGGTGGTGGCTGGCTGGAAAATGGTGGTGGTTGAGGGAGTTGTGCGGCTGGAATGGAGGAAACGTGGGAGAGTTGGAGAGGACTATGGTGGGAGGCACTGGTGTTGACGGTGTGGTAGTGGAAGACGTGGAGAAGCAAGCGGAGCGGCAGGCTGCTCCGGCGTCAATGGTGGTCGCCGGAGGAGATGGTGTGGTGCTGGGCGGTGCAGATGAAGAAGACACAGGCGAAGGGTGAACCAGCAACGAAGTGGGGGCGAGGTTGCTGGTTCGGGCGGAGCTTCTTGGTGGTGGAGATGGTTGCTGCCCGCGGCAGCAAGCTGTGCTACGCACAGGTGGAGGAGGGAGCAACAGAGGAACCTTCGGGTATTGAAGGAAGGAGATGGCGGTGAAGGAAGAGGTGACCGGAGTTGCAGGCTGCAACTCCGGTAATCAAAACTTGAATAAAAAAAATGGTGCTGCCCGTGGCAGCAAGCTCTGCTGCGCACAGGCGAAGGGTTGAAAGTTTCAGATGAAGGAGAAAGAGAAAGAGATGACAGAAGAAGAAGAGAAGAAGGAGGCGGCCGGAGTTCTGCAACTCCGGCCGGAATGAGGAGGAAGAAGAAGAAGAAGAAGAAGAAGAAGAAGAAGAAGAAGAAAAAGAAAAAGGAGAAAGAACGTAGGGGGGATTCTTTTGGGGGAAGATTCAAAGAGATTGGAGGGGGATTAGGGTTCGAACGAACCCCTCTCCTTCTCCTTTTAAAGCTCCCTATTTCCATTAATGGAAATAGGGTATTTTTTAAAAATAAAAAATATAAAAAATATATATATATATATTTTTTTTAAGTAAAACATTACTTTTCTTTGGGGAATGTCCCCATTTAGTGGACCCCCCATTTTTTAAAATTTAATTAAAATTATTTTGAAATTCACGGGGTCCACTAACTGGTCGGACAGCGGGTCGATGATGATGGGCCCGGCTACTGGCCCACATGGACTGATGATGTCCATCGTCTCACAAGATGATGTGACAGGCATTCTGATGGCGATCGGATGGATGGTGACTTGATTGGGACCCAGATTGGTAGATCGACGGATCTAGAGAGATCCAACGGTCCGATGGAAGATCTAACGGTCAGAAAGCTAAGGGAGATGAGATAGAGCCGATGGGCAGGAGTTCTGGGGTTAGGTCAGTAGATTCGAGGACCGAGAGATGAAGAGAGAGAGAGAATAAGGAGAGATGAGAGAGAAAGTATCAGAAAATAGAGAGAAAAGCACTGGCAGAGGGTCTGGAACCCTGGTCTTCACTGTGACCATCCTCACGCTTCTCCAGTAGAGTCGACTATCATTCTTTGCTGACTCATGTGGCTTTAAACGCTTTGGTCCGTCTCTTGGTCATTGGCTCTCCTGCTCTCTTCGTTCTTTGGGCCGGCTTTTTGGTCCTCTTATTCAGCCCATATTTGGCCCATATCTTCTAGTCATAGTATGTGGGCTCTTTAAGCTTTGATAATGGGCTTTCCTGATCGATGTGGGCTTGCAAGTCTCGAGAATTGTCCCATCGGGGTTTCCTGCGATAGAAGAAGCGCGTAATGAGACTTTATTAGAACGACTCATTGTCTAGACTTCCGAAAATGTGTTTAATGCATGCAAATATACCATTTCGTCCAGAAAAGTGTGTTCTACGCAACAGAAGAGACTCTTACGTAGAAAAGTAGATAAATAGAGCCTTTTACGTAGGAGAGTGCGATAACGCTAAAAGGATAATTGCTTAAAATAAGCACTTTTGAGCGAATATCACCTTGCCTAAGTATTCAACCCACTCAAGAAGCACACAAGAACACAAAGGCACAAAAGAGCTTGAAGAATGAGGAAGCTTATATTGCTACTCAATTCTGGATTCCAAGATTTCTAGGATTTCCCTAGGATTTTCAGGATGATTACAAATGAGGGGGCTTGCCCCTTTATATAGGCTTTAAGCCTTATTCTAGAATTCTCCATACTATTCTACCAAAGAATCTCTAGATGTTTCTCCTAAGAACTATCTAGAATATCTACATATGATACATGTGTAGAGATTCCCTAGAACTCTCATGAGTATTCTAGATTCTTCTATCTTCCAGGGTTCTCCACTATACTCTAGAGTCCTCTAGAAACTTCCAGAGCACTCTAGACTCCTTGAGCCATAACCGGGCTTGGTTATGGGCTTGGAACGGGCCTCGTTTGTGGGCTTGGAACGGGCTTCGTTGGCGGGCTTGAACTGGGCCCAACTAGTGACCCAGTGACACTCTCCCCCACCTGATTGCGCGACGTCCTCGGCGCGTCATCTCCATAGTATTTTGTGATTTTGTCTTTAAATTGCCATAGAGTATCTGCGTGCTCCCAAGTAGCCTCGTCATTGGGTAATCCCTTCCATTTCACCAGATACTCGATGTATAGTTGGACTCCACGCCTATTCACTTGACGATCAGCGAGTATGTAGTCCACTTCCTTGCACTCTACAGGTCGTCTCCTCGTGTCCGTCCATTTCTGCCTTTTTGGTTGGCTCTTGATAGCCTTCCCAGGTAGTGTCAATGCAGGCGACTTGACACCAAGCTTCATCTCGACTGGATGACCCACCTCTTTCTTAGGTGGTAGCGCCTTTATCTGCTTAGGCGACATCATGTCCTTGCATTTTTCAAGGACTTTGCCTTCATTCTTGGGTAGTTCCCTATCTACCCCGTCCTCAAGATCTTCGACCATGCTCTTCTTGGTTCCTATCGACAGTTGCAAGGCCGAGAGTATCTTTGTTTTAGGCTTGGTTCCTTGGACTGTAGGAACCATACAAGGAGCTCCTTCCTCGATGATACACACTGAGTTTACAAACGGCATAGGTATTGCCTTGACCCTCTTCAGGAACTCCATCCTTAGTACCACTTGATAGTCATCCATAGGAATGACTGATAATTCCATGAGCCCCTTCCATTCCCCTATGCCTAGCTCTACCCCACGAGCCGTGCCTTGGATAGGTTTGGCCTGTGAATTTACCGCCTTTATCTATCCCTCCTCATTGGATGTTCTCAATCCCAATCGCTTTGCCTCTTCTCCTGAGACAAAGTTATGTGTCGCCCCGGTGTCCACCATGACCCGTGTAGGCTTCCTATTGATATGAGCTTCCACGTACATGAGTCCCTTGCTCATAGTCTTGGAAGACTCGGGTTGCTTCTTCACATCATTGAGGAGTTGTAAGGATCCCATCCTTGGCTCCTCGTCGCTGTCTTCACTTTCGCTACCCAACTTGGCAGCTAAGGCGTTCAGTGCCTTCCTCTGTGGGCAGTCCCTTGCCCAATGATCCCCATCACAAAGAAAACAATTAGTCCTCGATTTGGAGTGGTCCTTACCTTCCATCCTAAACTTACCATGCTTTGGCTTGGATGACCCCTCCTTGTGACTCGATCTCTCCTTGTGATTTGATCCTTCTTTGTCACTTGATGTCTCATCTCCCCCACCTTTGGCATGATTACACTTGAAAGATTTTGCCTTGGAAGAGTCTCCCTTCTTGAACTCGACTAGTTGTTCAGCCGCAGCCATAGCACTAGCGAGGTCTTGCACTCCTCGTTGGCGTAATTCTTGTTCTGCCCATGGTTGGAGACCATCCATGAAATTGAAGAACAACTCCTTATCTGGCATGCCAGGGATCTCCAACATAACGGTTGAGAACTCCTTCACATAGTCTCGGATAGAGCCGGTGTGCCTCAATCGTTTGAGACTCTTCCTTGCTTGATGCTCTGCATCCTCAGGGTAGAACTGTCTCTTGATCTCCTTCTTGAAGTCCTCCCATGTATCGATCGTGCATGTGCCTCGTTCCATATCTGCGTGACGTCTACGCCACCATAGGGTAGCAGTGTCGGTGAGGTACATGGTGACCGTCCGAATCTTGGTCTTCTCATCACGTAGGGAGATGGCCTCAAAGTACTGCTCCATGCTCCACAAGAAGTTATCCAACTCCTTGGCATCCCTTGACCCACCATAGGTCTTGGGCTCTGGTGTCTTGATCCTGGGCATCCCCCGTGCGACCACGCCCTCATTGGCCATGGCCTTCTTCCATAAGACCCAGTCACCTCGCATTTCCTCGACTTGGTCTTTCAGAGTCTCCACCATCCCAATTACTTGGGCTTGGAAGGCCTCCCTCTCTTGCTGCTGATCGTGCACTAGTTCATTGACGGTGGCCAGCATACCCCCCTTGAGTTCCTCAAATCCCGTCTTGAGGTCCTCCATGCCCATGCCTAACTCGTCGAACCTGTCACGTGCATCTGCCATAGCAAGCTCCACCTTAGCAAGCCTGGCTTCCCAAGCAGCAAAGATATCTTGGGACTTATCCCTTTTCCTTCCCTTAGAGATAGGGATGGTGGGGTTTTGCTCATCACTTCCCCGTGCCTCTTCAGTGACCATCGACATGATGCTTGCTTGAAGTTGGCTCTGATACCACTTGTCACGGACTTAGTCTTTGACCCTCGCTAGAGACCGTGCGGCACTCGAGTTAGCACTCCTTGCTTAGCTCAAGTCAGCCTTTCCCCCTAGATCACTTAGGACTCTGCCTTGCCTAAGTATTCAACCCACTCAAGAAGCACACAAGAACACAAAGGCACAAGAGAGCTTGAAGAATGAGGAAGCTTATATTGCTACTCAATTCTGGATTTCAGGATTTCCAGGATTTCCCTAGGATTTTCAGGATGATTACAAATGAGGGGGCTTGCCCCTTTATATAGGCTTTAAGCCTTATTCTAGAATTCTCCATACTATTCTACCAAAGAATCTCTAGATGTTTCTCCTATGAACTATCTAGAATATCTACATATGATACATGTGTAGAGATTCCCTAGAACTCTCATGAGTATTCTAAATTCTTCTATCTCCCAGGGTTCTCCACTATACTCTAGAGTCCTCTAGAAACTTCCAGAGCACTCTAGACTCCTTGAGCCATAATCGGGCTTGGTTATGGGCTTGGAATGGGCCTCGTTGGTGGGCTTGGAACGGGCTTCGTTGGCGGGCTTGGATCGGGCCCAACTAGTGACCCCGTGACAACAGGCTTCAGACACCTAGGGATTTGTGTGTAATGGGTCCATACATAATTGAGTTGTGTATGATAGAATGGTATTAGAGCACAGTCAGTAGATTACCCTAGAGACCCGTGCAATGGAGACTATTGGGGTATCTGATTAATATGCTCATTATTATCAAGGAGACTGTGACCTTTTAGTATACATTTGAGACACTTAGAAATATTATAATCTAGAGCACTCTGATTGTTTGTAATACTTAAAAATACAGATTGTGTACTATTATTTGTATGTATATTATTATAATATTATTATAACACTTGATTTTATGTTATACTTGACTATGTCGCAAACCCTAACACTGTCATACCTTATCAAGGGAGTTCGTAACATAATGGTATGTTGATAGAATTATATCCTCAAATGATCTTAATTGGACAGTCTGGCTATTTTGACTAGTAGGCTAGTTGACTATCGTTACTAGTTTGACTGGAAGATAAATTGATTAGTTTTACCAGTTGATTTAGGTCGATAAGATTGATCAAGTTTACCAGTTTAACTAAGATTAACTATATTGACTAGTTTGACCAGCATAGTTAAGTTGACTAGACGTGGAAGACTAATTTGCCTAGATTGGACTAGATTGGTATAGATGGCCAGTTTGGCTTGGTTTACTATATTGATTAAATTGACCAATCTGACTACGTGTAGCTATAAAGTTTGTCAACCGATCTAACTAGGCTTACTTAAACTGATTAGCTAACTAATCAGATGAGTCAGACTAGATTGAGAATTCATCTGAGGGGTTCATATTTCGGGGATGAAATTTTCATTAAGGGGGGTAAATTATAATACCCTGAACTTTCGTTCTAGGGTATTATGGTAAATTCACCTAATAATGAAAACCTGAAACTTTTTCAAACTTCTATTATTGTTTTTATAGTTTGACATCATGCTTGAGTATGTGTATTTAATTTGGTTTCATTCTGACAACTTTGAAAAACCTGCTATTTTTCAAACTCGCTCTTTAGGGCTAAATTCTTGTTAAGAATAATAAACTATAACTTGTAGAGGACTTTTTCTTACAGCAGCTAACATTTCAGAACTTTTATAAAAAAATTGTTTTGTGGGCCCGAGACACCAAAAATATTCTTATTTTAACATTCCCAACTTACCCGAGAAATTTATAACAATTTCTTGAGTCATAAAAACCATAGTGGGAGATTTTGACAAAAAATATATTTTCATAATTTTTAAACTTTCCTACTATTCTTTTTTTTAATATTTAATTATATTTTATTTATTTCATAAGAGTGTGGGACCCACGAATCACTTTCGGGTCATTCCGATGTCATTTGACACTTTTTTAGGATTTTAAACATTTTTATGATTTATGTGTGAGACATGTGTCAATACCTTGATGTATCAACTTTTAAATTATATAATATAATCTAATTGAATTAATGAATGATTATTTGTATTATAATTGTTGGGTGGGCCCGTATGGCCAATGTAGATGCCTTTTGGGCTTAATAATATTCTTAAATGAAGCCTAGTTGATATATATGGGCCTTGGGCCCATTTCTAACCCATTAGTAATGTAAAATATAAGTTTTTGAGGGTTAAAAAAATTATCTCTTTGATAGTTACGAATTTCACTCAAATAAAAACCATAATCCTTTCCTAAACCTATTTATGAAAACTTTAAAGCTTTAGAAGCTTTCACAAACCCAAACTCTATTAAAGAATAGAGAAATCTCCATTAAACCTTCATCCGGGCACCGATCGTACTCGAGTAAGAAATGAGAATTGACGAAGACTCCAAATAGAAGAACATACTCCGAGGAGATGACGATCCGACGACTTTCAAATTTGAAAAAAACTTTCGATTTTTATTAAAGTTCAAGAAACCTTAAGGTAAGTATGCTTGATCTATCTTATGCTTGTTCGTCTTCAAGTTATTGCTTTTCATTCATTATATAATGGTAGATCTTTACTATAAATTAATTTGGGCGTGATTTAGTATATTTTTTCTTGAGTTGATCATTGTTTGGTACCACCATGATGGGTTTGGTCATGACGTATTTGGCACCCGTAACAGATATCCATGTTCTTTATAATTTTTATGGTATTTTAAGACTTAATATTTTCTAATTATTTTTTTCTAAAACCCTCTATGAATCTATTTTCCACAATAGTTGAGTTTGTATTTTTATAATTTATATTTATTTAGTTATGATTTTTCTAAGGTGTTGTCCTTTTCTACACAACCTAGAATTTTAGATTCTGTATGGTCTACTTAATTAAAGATTTTGATCTATATTTTAAACTTTAATATTTTTATAATTAATTTTCATAGATACCTCTATGAATCCATTTTTTAAATCTTTTAAGTTTGTATTTTTTGGATTTTGATTATTAGGTTATGATTTTACAAAGGTACTATACTTTTCTATAAAATACAGAATTTTAGATTCTGTACAGTCCAGTTCATTAAAGGTTTTGATCTATATTTTGAATCAAAATATTTTTATAATTATTTTTCGTAGATACCTCTATGAATTTAGTTTCCAACTTAGTTGAGTTTGTATTTTTCTGATATTTATTTATTTATTTATTTATTTATTTAGTTATAATTTTTACAATGTGCTGAACTTTTTTGCAAGACCCAGAATTCCAGATTCTGTGCAGTCCAGTTGATTAAGGATTTACACATATATTTTGAAACTAAATATTTTTCTATTTATTTTTCCTATAAACCTATGTGAATCTATTTTTCAAATCCGTTGATTTTATATTTTTAGAATATGTATTCATTTAGTTGTAATTTTTCTAAGGTACTGACCTTTTCTGCAAAACCGAGAATTTTAGATTCTGTGCATTCTACTTCTTTAAGAATTTTAACTTCGATTTTAGAAATAAATATTTTAAATTTATTTTTCATAGAAACCTCAGTGAATATAGTCTTAAAATCCATTGAGTTTGTATTTTTTTAATTTATATTTATTTAATTATGATTTTTACAATGAAACATGTTTTCTATAAAAAAAAACCTATTTCTTGAATTTTGGACGACTAATGGCCTTAGGAACCTTTAGTGGTTCGGTCATGACTTATTAACTATTAAGGGATTTAATCCTTGTTATTTGACTAAACCCTAGATGGTTTGACTTATACTTGTATGCATGGGGATCCTACCTATGTGTCTTGGATCTCTAATAGGGTTCGGCCAAGTATCTTAGATCCCTTTTTAGGGTTCAACATTTTGTCATAAATCCCTCATAGGGTTCGGCCATGGTGTGTTGAATTCTCTTGCGATTTTCACTTATATTCTTCATCGATGTTGATCGTGATCTTTGGTGATTGTTTACATGTTATTCATGTTGTTTAACCATAGTTCGTACCCATTTTATTACTCTTGATGATCATGTGTTTATTTTATTTTCTTATTTAAATGTTAAATACATGTGTGTTTATGTCATGTAACCCTAGTACCATCTTGTTGTCATACCATGATCGTCACGTCATTTCATATAAGGGGTGCATAAGGGAATGGGGTTGAAGTATATTATATACGTTTATATTGGTTTTATCAATTAATCAGGGTTCGGTACCCTAAGTTAAAAGGCCCCAGACGTTATTATATCCTACAGATGGGTTGATGAGACCGCTCCCAGTACGGGAAGGAGATGGAGACCCTATGTGGTTATGGGTACTAGTTGCATTTACATCCCGCACTCGCTTGCCTTCACCCTCATATTCATGTCATCCATATTATATGATTGAGATGCATACCTTGATTAAAAAACTTGTATAGTATGATATCATACCATACACACTGTTGTATTACTAGGCCTCGGCTCACGGTGCTACACCGATACTATTTTTAGATTTGAAGAGCTGGGTACGTGGGATGATTTTGAGACGGAAGACTCTAGTGTACTCGAGGAGATTGACGAGGATTTAGGAGTCGACCCACACTTTAGAAAGTTGTATTTGATTATTTTATAACATTATTTTATTTATTTTCACGGGTATGTAGGCTTTTGATTGAGATCATGTCATCACCTCCTTCTCTCCACATTTAGTTGATTGATTGAATTATTTGAATTATGAATTATTTTAATTATTTTTTTTCTACATCTAGATTTTTTTTTACTTAGTGAGTTTTCGAATGAACCTTAGTAGTCAAATTGACCTAATTGAACCACTAGGTAATATTCATGGATCACCTCTGGGTTCGGGTACGGGTCGATCCACGAATTTTTGGGTCGTATCTGGGTATCAGGATTCAGGGCGTGATAAAATGGCATCAGAGTAGAGGCTTCAGACACTTAGGAATTTGTGTGTAATGGGTCCATGCATAATTGAGTTGTGTATGATAGAATGGTATTAGAACATAGTCAGTAGATTACCCTAGGGACCCGTGCAATGGAGACCATTGGGGTATCTGATTAATATGCTCATTATTATCAAGGAGACCGTGACCTTTTAGTATACATTGGAGACAATATTATAATCTAGAGCACTCTGATTATTTGTAATACTTATAAATACTGATTGTGTACTATTGTTTGTATGTATATTATTATAATACTTGATTTTATGTTATGCTTAACTATGTCGCAAATCCTAACACTGTCATACCTTATCAAGGGAGATTGTGGCAGAATGGTATGTTGACAGAATTATATCCTCAGATGATCTTAATTGGACAGTCTGGCTATTTTGACTAGTAGGCTAGTTGACTAGCGTTACCAGTTTGACTAGAAGATAAATTGATTAGTTTTACCAGTTGATTTAGGTCAATTAGATTGATCAAGTTTACCAATTTAACTAAGGTTGACTATATTGACTAGTTTGACCATCATAGTCAAGTTGACTAGACGTGAAAGACTAACTTGCCTGGATTGGACTAGATTGGTATAGATGGACAGTTTGGCTAGTTTACTATATTGATTAAGTTGACCAATCTGACTGCGTGTAGCTATAAAGTTTGTCAACCGATCTAACTAGACTTGCCTAAAATGATTAGCTGACTAATCAGATGAGTCAGAGTAGATTGAGAATTCATTTTAGGGGTTCAAATTTTGGGGATGAAATTTTCATTAAGTGGGGTAGATTGTAATACCCTGAACTTTCGTTCTAGGGTATTATGGTAAATTCACCTAATAACGAAAACCTGAAACTTTTGCAAACTTCTATTATTGTTTTTATGGTTTAACATCATGCTTGAGTATGTGTATTTAATTTGGTTTCATTCTAACAACTTTGAAAAACCTGTTATTTTTTAAACTTGCTCTTTATGGCTAAATTCTTGCTAAGAATAATAAACTATAACTTGTATGGGACTTTTTCTTATAGCAGCTAACATTCCATAACTTTTTATAAAAAAATTGTTTTGTGTGCCCGAGACACCAAAAATATTCCTATTTTAACATTCCCAACTTACCCGAGAAATTTATATCATTTTTTTGAGACATAAAATCCATAACGGGTGATTATGACAAAAAATATATTTTCATAATTTTTAAACTTTCCTAGTATTCTTTTTTTTTAAATAATATTTAATTATATTTTATGCAAGACCCAGAATTCTAGATTCTTTGCGGTCCAGTTGATTAAGGATTTACACATATATTTTGAAACTAAATATTTTTCTATTTATATAAACCTATGTGAATCTATTTTCCAGATCCGTTGATTTTATATTTTTAGGATGTGTATTTATTTAGTTGTAATTTTTCTAAGGTACTGACATTTTCTGCAAACCCAGAATTTCAAATTCTGTACATTCTACTTCTTTAAGAATTTTGACTTCGAGCAATAATTTAGCCACCATAATGAGCATGCTTAGAGAAGACAAAATATGTAAATGAAGATATGCACGGTATGAGTTACCTACCTCTAAAATAGACAATAAATTCGTATTGTGAAGCTTGAAATAATTATGGAAGGGGAGCTCCACATTTTCTTTGAATTCTCTGATGCCGTTGATTTCCAACTATGTTGAAGAGGTTGATAAGAGGGTTTTAATGTTAGGTTTTGATCTCCTTTTTGGTGATGGGATGAGGGTGTTCTAAGGCTTGGAAAGGTTCTTTAATGGAAGTGCTTCAATGGAGGAAGGGGAAGAGAAAGATGAAAGAGAATGAGAGATTTTTTATGGTGAAATATGGGAGTAATGGTTTAGGATTTGTGAATGCTCCAAAGCTTTAAAGGCTTTCTTAAATAGGTTTATAAAGAAATCTTTAGGATTTCTATTCTAGGTGAAATTCATAACTCTCAAAGGGGTGACTTTTTCAACCCTCAAAAACTCATATTTTAAGTTACTTATGGGTTAGAAATGAGCCCAAGACCCATATGTATATATTAGGCCTCATTTAAGGTTATTATTAAGTCTAAAAGGCCTCTAAATTAGCTCTACGGGCCCACCCAATAATTATAGCTAAATAATTTATGCAATTACTTATATTAACAATTTAAATACTTATTATTTATAATTATGTCATATTCCCTAAAAAGATTGTGATTTAATATATACTAGGGGATGACCCGTGCCACGCTCCGAATCCGGATACCCAGATACGACCCAAAAATCCATGGATCAACCCGTACCAGAACCCAGAAGTGATCCATGAATGTCCCCTAGTGGTCCAATTAGGTCAATTAAACTACTAAGGTTCATTCAAAAACCCACTAAGTAAAAAAAAAAGTCAAGATGGTAGAAAATAAATAATTAAAATAATTCATAACTCAAACAATTCAATCCATCAACTAAGTGTGGAGAGAAGGAGGTGAGAACATGCTCTCAATCATAGGCTTACGTGCCCGTGAAAATAACCAATGTTTTAAAACAATCAAAATAAAGATTTCTAAAATGTGGGATCGACTCCCGAATCCTCATTGATCTCCTTGAATGCACCGGAGTCTTCTGTCTCAAAATTATCCACACACCCGGCTCCTCAAAATTTAAAAATGGTATCGATATAGCACCGTGAGCCGAGGCCTAGTAATACAACAGTGTGCATGGTATGATATCATACTATACAAGTTTTAAACCAAAGTATACATCTCAATCATACAATAAGGTTGATATGAATATGAAGATGAATGCAAGTGAGTACGAGATGCAAATACAACTAGTACCCATAACCACATAGGGTCTCCATCTCCTTCCCACATTAGGAGTGGTCTCATCGACCTATCTGCAGGATATAATAACGTTTGGGGCCTTTCACCCTAGGGTACCGAACTCTGATTAATTGATAAAACTAATATAAACATATATAATATACTTCAACCCCGTTCCCTTATGCAACCCTTGTATGAAATGACGTGATGATCATGGCATGACAACAAGATGGTACTAGGATTACATGGCATAAGCAACACATGTATTTAACATTTAAATAAGTATATAAAATGAACATATGATCATCAAAAGTAATAACATGGGAATGAACTAGGGTTAAACATGAATAACCTACAACAATCACCAAATGTCACGATTAACACGGATAACAATATAAGTGGAAATTGCAAGAAAATCCAATACACCATGGCCGAACCCTATGAGAGATCAATGACACAAGGTCGAACCCTAAAGAGGGATCAAAGACACTTGGCCAAACCCTATGAGGGATTCAAGACACATGGGTGGCATCCTCATGCATACAAGTATAGGTCAAACCATCTATGGTTTAATCAAACAACAAGGGCTAAACCCCTTAATAATTAATAAGTCATCACTGAACCACTAACAGTTCCCAAGGCCATTAATCATAAAAAAATCCAAGAAATAGGTTTATTTGCAGAAAATGTGTTTCTTTGTAAAAATCATAACTAAATAAATATAAATTAGAAAAATACAAACTCAATGGATTTGAAGACTATATTCACTGAGGTTTCTATAAAAAAAATAAATTCAAAAATATTTATTTCTAAAATCGAGTCGAAATTCTTAAAGAAGTAGAATGCATAGAATCTGAAATTCTGGATTTTACAAAAAAGGTCAGTACCTTAGAAAAATTACAACTAAATAAATACATATCTTAAAAATATAAAATCAATGGATCTGGAAAATAGATTCACATAGGTTTATAGAAAAAATAAATAGAAAAATATTTAGTTTCAAAATATATGTATAAATCTTTAATCAACTGGACCGCACAGAATCTGGAATTTTGGGTCTTGCACAAAAGTCCAGCATATTGTAAAAATTATAAATAAACAAATAAATATCAAAAAAATACAAATTCAACTAATTTGGAAACTAGATTCATAGAGGTATCTATGAAAAATAATTATAAAAATATTTTGATTCAAAATATAGATCGAAACCTTTAATGAACTGGACTATACAAAATCTGCAATTCTGTACTTTATAGAAAAGTATAGTACTTTTGAAAAATCATAACTTAATAATCAAAATCCAAATAATACAAACTCAAAGGATTTAGAAAATAGATTTATAGAGGTATCTATAAAAATTAATTATAAAAATATTCAGATTTAAAATATAGATGAAAATCTTTACTTAAATAGACCATATAGAATCTGAAATTCTGGGTTGTGAAGAAAATGACAACACCTTAAAAAAATCATAACTAAATAAATATAAATCATAAAAATACAAACTCAACTGTTTTGAAAAATAGATTCATAGAGGGTTTTAGGAAAAATAATTAGAAAAATATTTAAGTCCTAAAAATACTACAAAAATTATAAAGAACATGACTATCTGTTATGGGTTCCAAATAAGTCATGGCCAAACCCATCATGGTGGCACCAAATAATGATCAACTCCATAAAAATATACTAAATCATGCCCAAATTAAATTATAGTGAAGATCTACCATTATATAATGAATGAAAAGCAATAACTTGAAGAAGAACAAGCATATGATAGATCAAGCACACTTACATTAAGATTTCTTGAACTTTAATAGAAATTGAAAGTTTCTTCAAATTTGAAAATCGTCGGATCGTCCTCTCCTTGGAGTATGTTCTTCTATTCGGAGTCCCTGTCAATTCTCCTTTCTTGCTCGAGTGAGATCGGTGCCCGGATGAAGGTTTAATGGAGATTTCTCTATTCTTTAATGGAGTTTGGTGATATTCGCTCAAAAGTGCTTATTTTAAGCAATTATCCTTTTAGCGTTATTGCATTCTCCTACGTAAAATGCTCTATTTATCTACTTTTCTACGTAATAGTCTCTTTTGTTGCGTAGAACACACTTTTCTGGACGAAATGGTATATTTGCATGCATTAAACACATTTTCAGAAGTCTAGACATTGAGTCGTTCTGATAAAATCTCATTATGCGCTTCTTCTGTCATAGGAAACCCCGATGGGACAATTCTCGAGACTTGTGAGCCCACATCGATCAGGAAAGCCCATTATCAAAGCTTAAAGAGCCCACATGCTATGACTAGAAGATATGGGCCAAATATGGGCTGAATAAGAGGACCAAAAAGTCAGCCCAAAGAACGAAGAGAACAGGAGAGCCAATGACCAAGAGACGGACCAAAGCGTTTAAAGCCACATGAGTCAGCAAGGAATGATAGTCTACTCTACTGGAGAAGCGTGAGGATGGTCACAGTGAAGACCAGGGTTTCAGACCCTCTGCCAATACTTTTATCTCCATTTTCTGATACTTTCTCTCTCATCTCTCCTTATTCTCTCTCTCTCTTCATCTCTCAGTCCTCGAATCTACTGACATAACCCCAGAACTCCTGCCCATCGGCTCTTTCCTCCTTCTTCTCTTTCTTTTTTCTCTTCTTCTCCACGAATCCGACGGGTTCCTCCGGCGAGCTGGTGGAGTGCTGCCACCATCTTCTTCTTCTTCTTCTTCTTCTTCTTCTTCTTCTTCTTCTTCTTCTTCTTCTTCTTCTTCTTCTTCTTCTTCTTAATCTTCTCCTTGCAGGTCCCCTCTCCTTCAGCAAGCCGTTAACAGCACTGAGCACCGCCCCAGCACCTTCCCACCATCAAAACCGGCGAACTCCGGCGCTGCACTTTGCACCGCCACCTCCTTTCCGACGTCTGCCCACAGGTGCGCCTCTTTCTCTTCTTCTTCATCTTCTTCTTCTTCTTTTTCTTTCCCTCCTTCTTCTTTCCCTTCTACTTTCTCTTCTTCCTCTTCTTCTTCTTCTTCTTTTTCTCCTTGCCGGAGTTGCAGACTTGCAACTCCGGCCGCCTGCAACCAGTCTTCATTAACACAAAGTAGCGGTCTGCAAGAGAGCAGACCGTCACTACCACCACCGAAAACTCTACCCTGTTTTCTCCCCAAAGAGAACGTGGATATTTCCCCACGTTTTCTGGTCTTATTCTCACTTGTTAACCCCCTGGAATGTTGCACCACCTACTGCTGCAACTCCGGTGAACACCGGTGCTGATCATCGTTCCACGCCAGCCACGACCCTCTCCCACTTGCCAACTGGCTTCACAGCCATCAACGCCTGCTGTCTTGTGGCAGCAGCAACAACACCACAACGCCCCCATCCTTGCTTCCACGCCAACAGCCACCGTCCATTCTCTCGTTCTCTTCCCAAGAAACAAAACAAAAAAAAAATAAAGAGAGAAGAAGAAGGATGGGTAGCCGTGGGTGTTTTCCCTTGCAGCCACGTGTTAGCCTTCTCTCAAGCTCCACCAAAAGCAACCACCTCTCCCTCATGGCCTGATCTTGGTTGGCCTGAGACTTGGGTGCGTTTCAGTCGGTCTCCTCCACGCCTAACCCTTGCTATCATCACCATCTTCTCCCTTGCAACCAACATCATCCATCATCATTGGGCACGCACCCCCACTTGAAGGGATGGCCGACTCATCTCTCCATCTTCACGGACGATCCATCCATCATAGATCTCTCTTTTTCGGTCATCTTCATGGTAAGTTCGAGGTAGAAAAATCTCTCTTTATCTTTTCTCTCTCTACCCTTCTCTCTCTCTCTCTCTAATTCTCTCTCTTTCTCTCTAGAATTCTCTCCCCTATCTTTTTTTCTCACTAGTTCAACTTTTTCTCTCTTCTATCATTTTCTCTCTCTAAATCTCATTTCGTCTCTCTAGATTTGACTTTATCTTTCTTCTTTGAATTGATCTTTAGTTATTTTATTTTTTTCTTATTTTCGATTCAAGCATTGTAATAGACATTTTGATCACTGAATGATGAAGTTTATTTTTTCATTTCTTGCAATGTTCCGTCATTTCATGTTCCTGATTATGCTAATCTGACTAATCCCGAGTGCGGATCGACATCCGACACGAACCCCTATGCTAGAATCTCTGAATTTTACAGGAAATCTCGGATAAATTAAAAATGTGTTGAAATTAGAGTTTCTGATCCGACAACACGGAAAAATCCTACTTTCATTTGGTTTGTGAAAACTTCTAAAGCTTTAAGGTTTTCATAAATAGGTTTAGGAAAGCATTAGGGTTTCAATTTTAGTAAAATTCGTAACTATCAAATGGATGACTTTTTCAATCCTCAAAAACTCATATTTTACATTACTAATGGATTAGAAATGGGCCCAAGGCCCATATATAACAACTAGGCTTCATTTAAGAATATTATTAAGCCTAAAATACATCTAGATTGGCCATACGGGCCCACCCAAAAATTATAACATAAATAATCATACATTAATTCAATTAAACTATATTATATAAGTTAAAAAGTTCATACAATAAGGTATTGACACATGTCACGCACATAAATCATAAAAACGTTCAAAACCTTGGAAAAGTGTCAAATGACATTAGAATGACCCGAAAGTGATTCATGGGTCCCACACGCCTATTAAATAAATAAAATATAATTAAATATTAATTTTGAAAAATATAAGAATGATAGAAAAGTTCAAAAATTATGAAAATACTATTTTTGTCAAAATCTCTCGATATCTCCTGCTAAGGTTTTTATGTCTAAAGAAAGTTTCTAAATTTCTCAGGTAAGTTGGGAATGTAAAATAGGAATATTTTTTGTGTCTCGGGCCCACAAAATAATTTTTTTATAAAAGTTCTAGAATGTTAGCTGGGAAAAGAAAAAGTCCCCTACAAGTTATGATTCATTATTCTTAGCAAGAATTTAGCCCTAAAGAGCGAGTTTCAAAAATAGTAAGTTTTCAAAGTTGTCAGAATGAAACCAAATTAAATACACATACTCAAGCATGATATCAAACCATAAAAACAATAATAGAAGTCTGAAAAAGGTTCAGGTTTTCATTATTAGGTGAATTTACTATAATATCATGGAACGAAAGTTCAAGGTATTACAACCCGTGCCAACGGCACTCTCTGACAAAGTGTCTGTAGATAAATTCGGGTGCCTTCAGCACTCAAATCCATTTTCAACCCCCGAAAAGACTAAAATGCAATTTTCGTGCACGTATGAAACCTACAATGTTGTAAAAATAACAAACAATGTTGTAAAAATAACAAACAATGTTGTAACATACAACACACGTATCCAAGTTAGTTGAGAATAACATGCAACGATGTAAGAAACCTTCAATATGCAATCTCGAACTTGTATGAACTTTGATCCAAAAAGTGACATGTAAGCATATGGAATACAACTTGTATGAATTTCTACCAATGTTATTTTGGGATCGTTTTGCCGGTGGTGCAACTTATGATCCAAGAAAAAGAACTCAGTCTAAATGCAGTAGGTGCACATTCAAAAATAGCACCAATTGCATTTTGAGGTCCACCCAAAGTCTCCAAAGTTCAATTGGAAGTATAAAAATGAAACTTGATCCCTCAATTTACAAAGCTTCCACTTTTCTAATGGCAGATCTGGAAATTCAAAAAAGGAGATCCTCCAAATCAGAAAAGATTCCAAGAATAATAGATGTTAAGAAATGACACAATTTTTCTAAAATCTAGCCATTCTTGCAATCTTGGTCACTTCTCTTAAGTATGAACGGAAGTGATCTTCAAAGAGCATTAAAGATACATGAAGGTGGAACAACATCTTCCATACTTCTGGATAAAATGGGTATTGTTCAAACCATAGATGAAAAAAGAGCAAATAAAATAAAAACAAAAATGTGGGTTTCCATGCACGTTTCCTACTTGCTATGCCTATCCAACATAGGTGTATAGCCTTTGTATTCAAATTTGCTAATAAAATAGACGATGGTACAGTTGGAAACTTCATAAATCTAGATAGTACTATCTAAAAAATAACAATGAGTGAAATTCAACAAATAAATAGCTTCAGCTTCAAGAATCTAGTAAGAGCCCTTCTATGGACATGAAGTATGCATTGTCATCATCTGAAAAAGCACATAAAACACAACATTTCCTACCCAAGACATGCAGAAATGCACATATGTTTGTGACTGAAAAAACAAATGCTAAAAACTGAATTCGAAGTTGGTATGGAGTTACCCAACTCCATGGCGTACAGGATATTAATTATATATAGAAAGAAGATTTTGCCTTCTCAAGATAGAGATCTATAAATCTAGAAAGAGATCCAAGGCCACATACTTGTACTGTGAGAAGTAGGATAATCCTGAATACTTTAAAGAAGCAAGGACAATAAGACATTTTTATATAGGACAATGTGGATTCTCTTACAATAAAAGGAGTTCATTGATTTTTCAAAAATGTCTTAAGTCATAGAGCACTATCCTACAACAAATGACATTTTCATATTTGACCCTATTTCTCAGGTAGATGGTGATCTTATGTAAAGGATGTGAGGTTTTGATAGGTTCAATCCAGTGTACCTATCAAGTGATACACATAAGTTCATATTGTAACCGAGAGGCATTATTGTACTTTTCTTTTTATAATTGGCATTACTGTACTTCATGTGGAATAAGGAATAAAATAGAGAATATCATTTTTTGATCCAAACAATTGGGTGGGGTTATCTACAACTCTTGAAGTCTAATATTGCAAACTTGTTATTAACTTATCATATAATCAAAACCCTGAAGAATAAGGAACACAATTAGAATTATAAAAATTTCAAGAGTGACACAAAAACAAAGGAGAAGACAATAGAAACACTAAATTGGCACATGTTAAAATAGAATTCAAACCCTCTGAGTTGATGTGTATGCAGTTTTGACAATCCGATCAAGATCTCTTTGAAATGATCATGCCATGCCCAATAACCCAACCTAAGAAGAAACAATCATAAAGCAAAAAAAATTAAGAGGCTTTGAGGCTCAACTCCAAAAAATCTGTCCATGCTCTTTGAACAGTTCGCATTGTAAGCATAAATTTTCTCACAGTTAAAACGGTGTATTGAAGATTAAATCTTTAAATTGCAGTCTTAAGGTGTCAAAACAACGATCACTGATCCAGTGCATTGCATGACACAAATCTGACCATAAGATTTTTTGTTACGGGCAGTTGATCTTATTGAGAACACTGATTTTCTGTGGAGCAGTGAGAACACTTGCATCCAAGCGGTCCGAAAGGAACCTCGACTCCAAAATAACGGTGGCAAAACCCAACATGAGCAGAAAGAAACCCGAACCTGCACCCACACACAAAAATAAACTTTGATTAATGATTTTTAAATGTTGTATTAAGATCCCAAAAATTTAATTGAATCTAATGGTTATAAACAATTTCCAAAAGGTGATCAAATCTTATTCCAGATCTGGAACTACTGAAGGTACTTCAGAATCTCACTTGCCACATAGTCCATGTTTAAAATGGATTAAAAATGCAAACATAAAAACTGATTGCCTTTGCACTCAGCCACACTAACCTCTTGTGATCCACGATCTGTAGATATTAAGTTAATTTCCAAACACTGCTAGTAATACTCATACTTCGCTATGATTTCTATGATAATACCCCCCTCCATTAACTTTTATCTCAAGCAAAAACTTCAATCTCAAGCAAAAAAAAAGCATTGATTGGACAATCTTAACCATCTAATGGATTACCTGAATTTGGAGAACAAAGAGATTGTCCACCTAGAGGATTAATGACTTGGTGTTCTAGGAATTACCAAATCCACAAACTTAGAGTTTGGTTGGGTTTGAAGTCAAATGTTTGGCGATGTTTCGCAAATCACTAAAAAGAACAAAGGTTGTTGGAGTTGGAGAGACCCTTTGAAAAAAAAAGAGAGATTGACCACCACCTTGAGAAGGTGAGGGGGAGGTAGAGATGGAGTGTCATTAATTCAGAATGGCTAGAGATCACTAATCATGCTATTTTTTTTGTAAGTAGCGGAAAATAATGGAAATAATTGGCCCATCAAAAAAAATCGATCTACATTTTTCTACCCTGTCATCTACATACCATGGAGTTCCATCCCGACAACTACATCTACACACCTTAAATGTTCAACTCAAGAATAAACAAAGAGGCATATACCAAGAATAGAAACACACCAAGAAAATAAAGAGGCATCCATCAAAACAGACACAATCCAATATAAACCTTGATCTAATCTTCTGAAATATGAACTCCATACATCTAAAGCTCTTATGATCATCTCCTAACAAAGCCATGTTAAAGACTAAAAATCTAGCCATTCATCCTCTTATGCTTGTCAACAATCTACATTCTTCCAAGCTACTACTTAGATTACTAAGGACTCTGTCCATTGAAAATTTCTCTATATGTCACGTGCCAATGACACTTCCTGACAAAGCATTGACAAAAAAACTCCAAGTCCTAGCTGCATACCCAGCCACATTCCCTCCACCAAAGACATGGTCATTTGGTCTATAGATCCAACAATTAAAACAATCCAAAATCCAACACCTAGGGATGTGCCAAAAATCAGCCTAATTGGCGGTTTATAATGATCAAATCTGGTTGGAAGTCCACAAAATCAGTAAAAACAGCGTACTCATCATTGAGTGGCATACTTTAAGCAATTCCTCAATGGAAGTTGTTTTCTCAATAGATATACTGATATTCGCTTAAAAGTGCGTATTTTTCACTATTATCCTCTAAGCATTATCACACTCTCGTACGTAAAATTGCTCTATTTATCGACTTTTCTACGTAAGAGTTCCCTTTATTACATAGAACACACTTTTCTGGACAAAATGAGCTATTTGCATAAATTAAACACATTTTTGGGACTCGTAAATATAAAGTCATTCTGATTAAGTCTCATTATGCACTTTTTGTTATTGCAGGAAACCCGATCAGATGATTCCAAAGATTTGCGGGCCCACGATCATCCACAGAAGCAACATATCAAAGCCCAAAGAGCCAGCAGGGTACAAGAAGATATGGGCGAAGCTTGGGCTAGAAGATTGCAGATTCAGACCTGTGTACCAATAAGGCAAAGATCTATTGGCGAGGCCCAGGATTCTTAAAGCCATACTCAATCAAAGCATGATCAAGACCATGGGATCAAGCAACAAAGGTGAAGCTACACGTTTGGTAGGCTACTAAAAGGTTACTAAATCATTGAAGTTATGATTCTCGTTGGATGTTAAGATGTTGCAACGATGGAACAAAAGAATGTTTGGAATGACACAAGGGCTAGACAGTGTCCAAGTTGATGGACCACGATGTTAAAATACATGGTCAATGAGCATGATGAGACATATCGAATGGTTTCGAGCACCTAACCAAGTTGATCTACTAAATGGTGTCGACCAAGGGGCATGATAGAGCAAGCTGCATGAGCTAGTGCCGGACTGACGGATCAACACTAGATGGTGTCGAGTCAACAATATGCTAGCATGTATCAGTCATGCTTTGACTTTAGCACCGACACGGATGGTTATGATGGAAGCCCAAGAAAGACGATTGACTTGCTAATCACTTTGGAGGTGGCTGGAACGGCCGAGATGTGTGGCATAAATGAAGATAGAAATGAATTCTATTCCAAAGAGAAGGGACCCGAGTTGATGTGTACAAAGAATCATGGACCAACGTATAAAACGTGTGTGGCATACACAAGTGAAGGTGCTCTGACATAGTATAAGTGAGAAGAGGATATTTTGAAGAAAGAAAGTTGGACATTTCCCACATGCAAATGGAAAGGACAGTTTTGCAAAGGAGGGGTATCTAGGACTTTTTTTTGTATGGAAGTGGGGCCCACAACCAAGGCTGTGAAGGTATGAAAGGTGGGGACCACAGTTTGTGTTGTACGTTGTGCTGTCTACAACTACCCACAATAGAAAAGGGCAACTCACATTTCTCCCCATCTCTCCACAATACCCTCATACATACACCCTAGCTGCCACCTCACTCAACCCCCCATCCAAACCCTAACTATATAAAGCCCTTAACGGTTGAGCTATAGGAGGAGGGGGTTTTGAGGAGAAGAAGAGAGTTTTTGATATATATACCGTCCAACCCAATCGGATCTGCTCGCTTGGCCAACCATGTCTCTACTGCCCTAACTTTCTATTCTCCTTTCCTTTCCATGATCTGCCCTAGCCATCCTCTATTCGTCTCTCTCAGCCACCCCGAACCCCTCGATTGGAAGTGGATCACCCCTACAACGTGCCGCCCCAATCAACTCTGCCACCTGCAGTGTGCCTTCCGGTGTTGCACCTTGCAACACCGGCTTGCAAAGACTTTTCGGTGGGCTCCTCTTCACAGATCTGCAACCCATACATTGCAGGTCTGCAGTGCTCCTCATAAGGCTTGCTGCCATCACCTTGCAGCCACCACTTGCTTCTCAACTGGACCCCTCCATCTTCTACCGGTAGTTGCTGCATCAAATGGTCAAGGTGCATGTTCACCTTGCCACTCCTTCAAACGTCTCCTCCCTCTTGCCGTGCTCCACGCTCTGCCTACCACAGTCCACAAGCAAGGACCGTCTAGATTGGTTGTAATCTACAACTCGATCCTAGATCTTCATCATCCCCTTGCTGTCCAAACAGCATCGCCAGCCACTCCTCCCACATCACCATTAGCGCCTGCAGGCCGCCCTCCTCTTCACATCAGCAACATTCCACCTGCTTTACCTGGGTTCATGTCGCACCTACAACTCCACTCCTCCTTGCTGCCTCCATCTATGGTTTCTCTATTGCAATAGCACTCCCTCCTTCCACATCGGCCATCCTTCATTCACGTGTGCACACATACACCGTTTCCTTGGGGTGATCCTTTGCATTCAAGGTAAAACCCTCTCATTTTCATCTTTTCTCGCTCTCTCTTACCATTTTCTTTTACTAGGCTAGTTTAAATGTTGATTCTATTTTTGATTATTGTAAGCACTTTCTTAGTTTAATAAATGAATTTGATTCAATTTCCAGTTGTGTTTCATTTGTTTGGTTATTCATTTTATGCTAATTAGATCATTAATTTCATGATTCTCATAAAAAAAATTGACCTTGTTTTAAATCACTTCAATCCACCCTCTCTCATCTCTCCACCATTTTCAACATTCCCGCAGTATGCTAGTTCTCATTTGCACCAACCTAACCTAGAGTGCGGATTGACATCCGATACGAATCCCTATACAAATCTCTGCAGTTTACAGGATAAGTGAACCGGAAAAATTACAAATGTGTTGATTCTATGGTTTCTGTAACCAACAAAGTGGAAAAACCCTACTTTCATATACAAAGGGATTCTAGGCCACCCCAATCAATTTTCTTGCTAAAGACTCCTAGACATGTATATCTATTGCATGATCTGGATTGATGAGTGTGTGCACTATGCGTATGTTATAAACTTTGGAGTCAATTGCATCTACAAAAGATAAGGTAAATAGAACCTAGTAGGGAAAAAAGAAGGAATGGGTACCGTCTTCAAGTAATCTACAACAAGAGAATTTATACGTGTATGGTTGCTACCAGAAATCAATTGTTACAGAGAAGCAAGAGGAGATAACGTTAAATAATATCTTCATTGATGAGAAGCACAGACATGTTCATTAATAAACAACTCTATATCACGCAAAGAGAATTAGCAAGCTAAAGAGAGAAATAAAACCTGTTAAAACAACATCAAAGAAGCTAGCGCCCAACAACTATGCAACTTTAAAATTGGGTTCTTGTCGTAATATTGACTGGAACAAAGAAATGGAAACTCAACAACAAAAGAAAAGAAAAAAGAAAAAATTACCACTTTTGTGGTAATCAGACCCCAAAAGAAAAAAAAATTGGGAAGAAAAGATGGAAAAGAAAAATGCATACAACCAGCAGCATCACGAACTCAATAACTGAAACTAGGGTTTTTCTGTCGTTGAGAGAACGACCCGCGTTTCAACAAAATTTATTAGATCCAAAATTTCCTGTAAGATTTAAACAATTCTTTGCACAGTGGGAAGTGTCGGATGTCGATCCGCACTCGGGATTAGTTCACGCAAATCAAAGACATAAAATGACGGGCTTTTTCTCAAAAATTGCTAAAAATAAAAGGATTGAGGGGTGATAGTGGTGGTTTGAATGATTTTAAAATATTCTTTTTAGAATTTTACGATCAACTATTAACTTAAGCAAATTAGGGATGAAATTAACACAAAGATGGAACATAAAATAACAACTCTTATTGATCGAACACAAATGTTACTTGAATCCAAAAAGCTTTTACACTAATAAATAAGAAAATAACTAACTAAAAAAAATAGAGAGAAAGGAAAAGGTAGAGAATTCTAGAGAGAGAAAGTGAGCTAGAAACCTAGAGAGAAGGTGAGAGAGAGGATAGTAGAGAGAGAAAATTTTAGAGAGGGAATCTTACCATTTGAAGGGGATAAACCCAACCGGAGTTGCAGGGCCTGCTAGCCATTGAAGATTGGAGGGGGCAGCACGTGATTGGAGGGTGTTCTTGGGAGGAAGATGACGACCTGAACCAAAGGTTGGTGGAGTTACCGGTGCAAAGGAGGAAGAAGGTGGTAGCTTGCTGGAGGAACACATTCAAGACACAGTTGCAAGTGGTGAATGGAGGCGCACGATCAGCAGGTTGGACCGAAGAAGAAGAAGAAGAATGATGGTGGTCCATTGGAGATTGCACACCGCCAGCAAACTTGCTGGCTGCTATTGAAGAGGACGACCATGGTTGGTAGAGATGTTGGCCATTAATGGAGAGGTTGCAGGCACAGCAATGCACCCTTGCTAGTTCGGCCAGCAAGGGGATGGGAGAGAAGTGATGAAGAAGGAGATAGGGACTGAGGAGAACTTCTTTTTGTGGGTGGTTGCAGGTCGTGGTGGAGGCTGTAAAGCCTGTAGAGAGGGGCGGCAGCTAGGAGGGTGGCAGCAAGGAAAAGGGGCGCACTAGGTTTGCACCCCTTCCTCTATCTTCTTCTTCTCTCTTTCCTCCTTTTCTTCTTTTTCTTCTTTTTTTCTGGTTTGCTTGGTGAAGAACGGTAGAGGAGATGACGGTGGAGAGTGAACCACTGGTTCACTTGGAGGAGCAGCAACTTGCTGCCGCCAAAATGGAGAGGGGAGAGGGGCGGCTTGGCTTACAAAGGGAATAGAAAGTGAGAGAGAGTTGTGAACGTGGAGAGAGGAGAGATGAGAGAATGAGATGGATAATGGGAGAGGCTGTAACGGCTTAGGGTTTTAAAGGATCGAATGGAAGAATGATGGCCCCCTCAGATGGAGAGAAAGGGATAATATATATCTCTCTTTTTCTTTTCTTTTTTGGGTTTCGGTTCTCCTCCCTTTCTATTATAAGATCCTCAATCACGCCCTCTTCATTTCCCTCTTTCCTTTTCTTTCAAAAATTCTATTTTTAAAGCTTTTCTTTTTTCAAATCCTTTTTTCAATTAAAAAGAATCCTCTATTTTACTTGATGAAATCCTCGCCATCGATCTCCTCCTTCTAATTCAGCCAAATCCATGTTTACTAATATTTCTAGTCTAGCACTATTATTCCTTGTATGGCCATGTCCTTGATGAAATCAAACCTCATCTTTTGGAAAAAAAATGATTTATTTATTTTGTAAAATAATTTTTACTTTATACATCAAAAATTATTTTCCCATGTGGTCCACGCAATGAATCGGACAAAGGCCGTGAGCTTTGAGGGCCATAGGCCATTGGATGGGTTGGCCAGGGGGTCGCGGAATGATGCCAAAAATCGTGGGCCCAGGGTGCATAGGCCATTAGACCGATAGTGGGCCAGCTGAATCATGAGCCAATGGGCCCGATGATAAGCGATTGGAAAGGAGGAGATCCACAAGATCGAGACTTAGGGGAATGGAGATCGGATGGTTCACTGAAAGGATGATTGGGTGGATGATCGGATTGATGATCTACTAGCGATCAGACAGTGGACTATGACGGAGAGAGAGTAGAGAGAGGAGAGAGAAAATATTACAAAATAAAGATAAAATGCTAGCAGAGGGTCTTGAACCCTGATCTCTGACTTGGTCTTCTACATGCTTTACCAACTGAGCAAGCTTTCGTCTTATGTTAATTGATTAGCTTTAATCTCCTTAGTCTCTTCCTAGGCACTTGGCTCTCCTTCTCTATTGATCTTCTCTCGATTCTCACAATTTCTCTGGCTCTTCTTCTCTTTTTGGCCTACATCTTCTTGTCCAAGTCCACTGGCTCTCTATGCTTTGATTAAAGGCCTTGTAGGTTGATTGTGGGCCCGCATTCTAGCAAAATTCTACGATTAGTGCTCCTACGATTGATATTCGCTCAAAAGTGCTTATTTTAAGCAATTATCCTTTTAGCGTTATTGTATTCTCCTACGTAAAATACTCTATTTACCTACTTTTCTACGTAAGAGTCTCTTGTGTTGCGTAGAACACACTTTTCTGGACGAAATGGTATATTTGCATGCATTAAACACATTTTCGGAAGTCTAGACATGTAGTCATTCTGATAGAGTCTCATTACGCGCTTCTTCTGTCGCAAGAAACCCCGATGGGACAATTCTCGAGACTTGCGAGCCCACATCGATCAGAAAAGCCCATTATCAAAGCTTAAAGAGCCCACATGCTATGACTAAAAGATATGGGCCAACTATGAGGACCAAAAAGCCGGCCCAAAGAACGAAGAGAGCAGGAAAGCCAATGACCAAGAGACGGACCAAAGCGTTTAAAGCCACATGAGTCAGCAAAGAATGATAGTCGACTCTACTGGAGAAGCGTGAGGATGGTCACAGTGAAGACCAGGGTTCCAGACCCTCCGCCAGTGCTTTTTTCCATTTTTTTGATACTTTTTCTCTCATCTCTTCTTATTCTCTCTCTCTCTTCATCTCTCGATCCTCGAATCTACTGACCTAACCCCAGAACTCCTACCCATCGGCTCTATCTCATCTCCCTTAGCTTTCTGACTATTGGATCTTCAATCGGACCGTTGGATCTTCAATCGGACCGTTGGATCTCTCTAGATCCGTCGATTTACCAATCTGGGTCCCAATCAAGTCACCATCCATCCGATCGCCATCAGATTGTCTGTCACATCATCTTGTGAGACGATGGACATCATCAATCCATATGGGCCAGTAGTCGGGCCCATCTTCATCGACCCGCTGTCCGACCAGTTAGTGGACCCCGCGAATTTCAAAATAATTTTAATTAAATGGGGGGTCCACTAATTGGGGAGATTCCCCATAGAAAAGTAGGTTTTTACTTAAAATATATATATATATATATATATATATATATATATATATTTTCTTATTTTTTTTATTTTCAAAAACCCCCTATTTCCATTAAAGGAAATAGGGAAGCTTTAAAAGGGGAGAAGGGAGGGTTCGTCCAAACCCTAATCCCCCTCTTTTCTTCTCCTCTCCTTCCCCTTTACTCTTCCCCTTGTTTTTGGCCCCATCTTCCTCCTCCTTTCTTCTTTCTCGTTTTTCCTTTTCTTCATCTTCTTCACGTCTTCGCCGGAGTTGCCTGCAACTCCGGCCGTCTGGTAAGGATTACTCTTCCTTCCTTCTTCTCTTTCTTCTTTTCTTCTTCTTCTTCTTTCTCTTCTTCTCTTCTTCTCCTTCTTTTTTTTCTCCTTCTCCTTCTTGCCGGAGTTGCAGGTCTGCAACTCCGGCGGACTGGTTCATACCATCACCTTTCTTGCAGGCCGAACCAGCCTACTCCTCTTTCTCACGAACTAGTGTGGCTTTTTCACAGGTGAAGCCGGGCTTCTTCTTCTCTTCTGTGCGCACCAGTGCATCACGTTGGAAAGCAAGCAACTTCACCATTCTCGCCGTCTATCACACCAGTCACATCTGCAACTCCCAACGGCATTTGGTCACCTCACTTTGAAGCATCTCCAATCCCACTTTCTCACGGTCTGTGCAGGGCGTGCTTAAATCTACAGGTTCTCCAACCGAAACATGCTAGCATCCACACCTTACTCACATGTGAGCTCCTCCAAACCTGCCTCTTCACTGTGAAGCTCCTATCCAAAATGTTCAGACCAGCACGTCTTTGATCCCCAGCATCCCACGGTATCATCCTTGGTTCACCTTGCCGTAGCAGCAACCAACGCACCTACCTGCAACGCCACTGCATCAACCTTCTTCATCTTCTCATATCTTGTCGGATTGGTTGCAAAACTCCCTCCATCCTCATCGTTCCCCTCAACAGTCCGACCTCCACCGGACTGGTTAGCAACTCCAACTCCAGCCAATAGTAGGAGACCAGTTCTCCATTACGAACCAGCAATGGTTCTGGCTGCGTCTCTCCCTTCTTGCTGCCCTTCCCAACCAAAGCACCATCTTCCAACAAACCACAAGGCTTGCAAATATCTTTTAGAAGGTGGTGGTCCTCAAGTGCAACCAGCCATCCTCCACTAGCCTACCTCCACGCATCCATCACCAGAATTCACCTCTTGCTCACCGGTTGAAGCCACCTCCCCCGGGTCTCTCTTCGTCCACGCACAGCAACGTGGAGAGAGCTCTCCAATCGCAGCCACCTAGCGCCACCTCTCCACCGTAGGGTCCTCCTCGGCCAGCCCGTGTGCACCACCAAAGATCCTCCTCTCCATTATCCTCCATCACGTTTGAAATCTTCTTCTCTGGGTAGCATCTAAACAAGCCACCACATCCATCTCAAGGGTAATCAAGTGGCCATGACCCTTCTTCATTGGGTAAGTGTGAAAGGTAGTTCACTCTCTACTAATTCCTCTATATCACTTTCTCTCTCTAGGACTCTCTCTCTTTCTCTATCTCCTCTCTCTCTCTCTCTCTAGATCTAAATGTTTTAGTTTATTTTAAGTAGATTTAAATTTCAATAAATGTACTAGATTGCTTAATTATTAATGCAAAGTTTGGTTTTGTTAATTTTCAATTACTTGATCTTTGTCATTTTTTTTTTGTGTTAATAGTAGCAGTGTATATCTCTCTACAATCATCAAATCAAGTTTTAAAAATCACTGTCACTCACCATTCTCACCTTTTCATCCTTTAATTTTTAGTAATTTCTGTGATAAAAATCGTCATTTCATGTTCTTGAGTAGCACAGACTAACCCCGAGTGCGGATCGACATCCGACACGAATCCCTATACAAAGCCTGTAATTTTGCAGGAATTTTGAGGCTCGGATCAAATTACAAATCTTGTTGATTCTAGGGTTTTCGTAACCAACGACGCGGAAAATCCTACTTTCAGCGATAGAACAATTGCATAATGAGACTTCTACAAAACAGCTTCTTGGAAATAAGGTTTTTCCGCGTCGTTGGTTACGGAAACCCTAGAATCAACACATTTTGTAATTTTTATCCGATTATCCTGCAAAATTGATAGATTTGTATAGGGATTTGTGTCGGATGTCGATCCGCACTCAGGATTAGTCGGGTTAGCGCATATTTGAACATAAAATGATGGAATTTATGCTAGAAAATTATGGAGAAGTGAGAATGGTGATTGTAAGTGATTGAAAACATCATTTTAGAGATAATTTCTAGATTAAGATGCACTGAAAAAAAAAAAAAACTCCAAAACATAATATTCAACTTGCTTTATTAATTTATCAAATGTGCATACAATCATAAAACATCAGGAAAACCTAACTAGAAAACATGAAAATTAGAGAGAGAAATGGAGGATTTAGAGAGGGAAAGCAGAGAGAACCTAAGGAAGAGAGAGAAAGTGATAGAGAGAGAAAGAAAATGGCAGAGAGAGAAAGAGAGAACTAGAGAGAGAAAGTGAGAAAAGGCCTAGAAAGAGGAAGAGAGTGAGAAGATCTAGAGAGAGAATCTAAAGAGAAGGATAAAGAATGGAGATGAAATCTACCATGTGGTCTTACCAAGAAGTGGAGATCGACTGGCAAAGAGAACCTGCCAATGGAGTGATGATGCTCCGGTCATTGATGGTCAACCAAGTGAGAAGCCCGAAGAGGGTGCATGGTGTGATGCCCGGAGTGGTGAGTGATGTGCTCGGAGATGTTTGGAGGGTGCGTAGTGGTGCTCCGGCCAAAGAGGAGTGGGTTGAAGAAGCCACAGGCTCGCATCAATGGAGTTGAAGACCTCACCACCCGTCACCAATGGTGATGACGGTGATGATTTGTAGATGAAGGAGAGCGTTGACCGTATGCTAGAGGGAGACAAAGATCCGACCGGAGTTGCTGGGTGGAAGAACGTTGGAAATTTCAGGCGGTGGTGTGCAGCGGCTAGTAGGTGCGTTGAATGGATGCTGATGGTGAGGTAATGGAGTGGAGGTGGAAGGCAAATGGCCTGCAACTGATTTGCAAGGATTTAGGTTAGGAAACAGGGAGCTGGTTGCAGATTTCAGATGCCCGGAATGGACGGACTGGTGGAGTTGAACCAGTCCGCCGGAGGAAGGAGGCAGACTCCTTGTAGAACAAGAAGGAGAGGACGAAGAAGACAGGCAGAAGAGAAGAAGGAGAAAGAGGAGACGCGTTGGAACATGGGAGGAGAAGAGAGAGAGCAAGCAAGGGGAGAGAAGGACGTTGCTGCCCAAGAGAAGAGGCAGCACCGTTTTTTTTTTCTTTTTTTTTTTTTCTTAGACGAGGTGTTGGATAGATGTTCGCCTCCGAAAGAATAAGGGGCAGAGGGTTTTGTGGGAGATGGCGAGAAGAGAAGAGAAGAGAGGAGGCGGTAAGCTGGTTGCTGTGCAGGTTTCCGGCGAGCTTCTCGCCGTAGAAGACGACCGGAGTTGCACCTGCAACTCCGGTGGAATTAAAGGAGAAGAAGAAGAAGAAGACTAAGGATAAGAAGAAGAAGAAAACGAAGAGGAAGAAGAAGAAAACGAAGAGGAAGAAGAAGGATAGGAGGAGAGGGGGAGAAGCTAACCGTTGCCTGCTGTGAAGAGGACGGTGGTGGAGCACGGTTCGCTGGCCGGAGTTGCAGACCTGCAACTCCAGCAAAAGAAGAAGAAAACGAAGAAGAAGAAGATGAGGAGGAAGAGGAGAAGAAGAAGAAGAAGAAGGAGGAGAAGAAGAAGAAGAAGAAGAAGAAGAAGAAGAAGAAGAAGAAGGAGGAGGAGCTCCACTCCTCACCGGCGATGGCACGCCGAAGGAGAAGAAGAAGGGGAAGGGGAAGAGGAGGAAAGGGTGTCCGAGCGGGAGCGGAAGAAGAGGAACTCGAAGGGTTTTTAACCCCTCTCCTCAAGTAGAAACCGTGGGAACTTAGAAACTCACGGTTTCTAAAAGAAATTTTTTATTTTTTTTATTTTTTTATTATTATTCTATTTTTATTTTTATTTTTGAACCAGGGGTTTTGCGGGCTTGGGCTCGAGGTTAATGGGCCGTTTGGCCATGACCACTAGGCCAAGAGCTGATGCCACGTGTTGGCCAGTGGTTGGCCGAGAGATGACGCCACGAGTCGGCCAGTGGTTGGCCAATGGGAACGCTAAAAATCGTGGGCCCAGAGTGCATCGGCCATGGGCCAGAAGGTAGGTGAGAAGGATAGTGGGCCACTGGGCTCGATGGATGTGGGTTAGGGTGCGTTTGGTTGCCAGGGGAGAAAAATGCATTTTCCCCTTGAAATACCCATCAAGGAAAAATGTATTTTCCTTTCTTCGGAAATCGAGCTCTACGCTCTCAGCCACAATCAATCATCTGAGGCATTTCTCTACAATCAAACCTGCCTTAGGGACTGATATTTTACAATGGAGATCGGGTGGTTGATAGGATGGATGATCGACTGATCGGTAGCACGATCGGATGGTCGGATGCATAGAATTGATAGATCAGATGGCGATCTATAGAGATTCAACGGCCCGATAGAAGATCCAACGGTCAGAAAGCTAAGGGAGATGAGACAGAGCCAATGAGCAGGAGTTCTGGGGTTAAGTCAATAGATTCGAGGACCGAGAAATGAAGAGAGAGAGAATAAGGAGAGATGAGAGAGAAAATATCAGAAAAAGTATTGGCAGAGGGTCATGAACCCTGGTTTTCCATTGTTCTTCACTTGAGCTTTGCCAGTAGAGCAGGCCATCATTTGATGTGGCTTTAAATGCTTTAGTCCTTCTCTTGGTTATCAGCTCTCCCGCTCTCGTGGTTCCTTGGGCCAGCTCTTCGATCCCCTTGTTCAACCCATAATAGGCTCATATCTTCTAGACATAGCCTGTGGACTCTTTAAGCTTTGATAATGGGCTTTCATGATCCATGTGGGCCCACAAGTCTCGAGAATCATCCAATCAGGGTTTCCTGCGACAGAAGAAGCGCGTAATGAGACTTAATCAGAACGGCTTAATATCTAAACTTCTAAAAATGTGTTTAATGCATGCAAATATACCATTTCGTCCAGAAAAGTGTGTTCTACGTAATGAGATAGACTCTTACGTAGAAAAGTGGATAATTAGAGCAGTTTTACGTAGGAGAGTGCGATAATGCTAAAAGGATAATTGCTTAAAATAAGCACTTTTGAGCGAATATCACAACCCCCAACCAGCATATTGCCAATCCTTGGCAATTAGTGCGAAATAAATGAGCTTAAAAGGGCTCTGCACATGCTGCACACTTTTTCATATTAGCTCCGGGAAAACACCGCTCGTCAAATCATTGAATGGATGCAAAAACAGTTACATGCTAGCGAAGAGTTGGAAAGTTTTGGCAAGACTACAGACTGATAATCATGACCCAGAATAGTCAGACTCTGCGTGTGTGTGTGCTCAACATTCTCATCATCCGACAGTAAAGATTTCCAGATCACCTCTAAGTTTTTATGCCTCGACCTCAAATCTCACATGTTTAGCACTCAGAATAGAATCACACAAGAAGGGTTTTCTTCTTTTCTCTCAATTTATATGTGAGGAGATGTATTTATTATAAAGAGGCAAAAGATCTCACATATGTTTTATTTGAAGGAAGGACATCTTTAACAGAAGAAGATCTCATGATTGGAATACCACTTCACTCGGGAACGTCAGATCAAACTCTATAGCTTCTCTTTCTCTAATCTCCACATTTTATGATCGTGCTATTCTAGAATCAAGTAGGACTTTCTTGGGTTGTAATGAGGCTTAGGTCAGGTGTAGAGAAATAAAGGGATACAGGATTTCAAAGATCTTGAGAGGATATTGCCATTTTCTTGCATTTTTCCTGCGACGTAACACCATTATCTGGTTCTTTTTCCTTTTTTTTTTTTTTTTTTTGTATTTTTCTCTTTTTCTTGATATTTCTGAGACTGCTCAATTTCTTTTCAGCACTTTTTCATACTTTCTTTCTATATTTTGTTTTTGGCTTGAACCACTTTCTTTTCCTTTTGATTCTTCTTCTTTACTTTTCTTTTTCACGGTACACCCATATCAGTTATTCTTTTGTCCATCTCAAAATAAGGGTAGCCAGTCATGCTTCGTAGCTATACTGGATTTTAGGTTGATGGGTTTACAAAGAAAAGGCTTTTATAGAACGGCTCAAGGGGTTTCTAGTGAATTATAATTCAGGTGAGTAAAAAGGCTGAATGGTTCAGAAAAATGGCCTAAATCATTTTCTAGGGTTTGCACTATCATGTATACTGTCTTGACTGGATACAGAGAAGGTTCTGTCGTAGTAATCCAATGTTGATGTTGTTCCGAGTTCCATGATCGAAGAAAAAGATAATGAGATCTCTCAACGAATATTGCGGGCATGAAGAATAGTGAGTCATCCATTGACTCAGGATTATTGTATAACTCTCTGAAATGATTAAAGGTTTGAAAGCTCACTGGGTTAGGTCTCCACAATTATTCTCACAGGATCTCTAGAGTTTCCAAACTTAGGATGACTCTGATGTTGATAGTGTACAATTGTGCCGAATCTGAGTATTTCTAAGTTTCCAAAGCTGCTGTAGCCACGCTTGACTTGACTCAAAGCTAGCCTTAAACAAAAATTGACATCCTCAATACTGACTTAACGGAGGTTTTCAGCTAATCAAAGTTAGGGTATGTGACACATTTTTTGAAATCTAGAAAACTTTTGGAGAACATCGGAAATCACCCCAAAAACGAAAATTTTTTGTTTTTTTTTTTTTTTTTTTATATAAAAATAAAGACATGAGTTTTGGTAAATACCCACCCCCAACCAAAATACAGCACCGTCCTCGGTGCTCATGACCGGGACATAAAATGATGAAAAATCAGTGATGATGAGGCAAAGGTTCAGGGAGGATGTTACCAAGTCGGCAGAAACTCGACAGTGTGTGATACCTGATGATCGGAAGAATGAATGTACCTGCATTTCCAAAGATATAACAATAATAACAAATGCATGAGACTCATGTACTCTAGGAATATCGGAATTGCCTTTCCGAAAGTGCTAAGTTTTACGTCTTCAGCCAGACATGATGGGGGTATATGAAGTACCTCCAACCAGGTTAAAACTCATGGAGACTGAGTGAATCTGCAGTCTTCCTGACACCTAAGGTGGAAGGGAAACAACTATCCTATTCCTTGTCTAGGTATACCTGTGTAGAACAGGTCTTTCTCAGTGTAGACTGAGAGAAGGGCATTGAGCTCTCTGAGCAGACCGGCAAAAGTACGGAGTTGATCTGGGAGGGATCGAAGCTTCTCAGTAAAGATTGAGAGGAGAGTAGTAGTGGTTTCTCTGACCAGACCCGCAAAAACATTTAGTTCAGCGGGGAGGGATAGAAGCTTCTCAGTAAAGACTGAGAGGGGAGTAGTAGTGGGTTCTCTGACCGTGGTTAGCAGAGCCGCAAACTCATTGAGTTTTGTGGGAATGTATCTGAATGGAGCAGACTCCTGCAGATCAGTAATACCAGAAATATTGGACTCCGAGATGAAGTCAAACTCACAGTGTTCATGACACTTGGATAAATTATCTTCAGGAGAGTCTTGAATTAGACTCTCTACGGCACATGGGTCATCGATAATATCGACGTAGGGTGACAGGTGAAAACTGTTGACCTCCTTCTCGATGTTTCCTAATGTGATAGGGATGTTCCAATCCCTACAATCAATATGTCCCTCCTCGGTGGGGATCGGTAGGTCCAGGACAACGGGAGGCCCAGTTTCTAGACACGGCTCTACGGTGGGAATGTCTGCAACTAGTGCAGAGGTAGAATCATCAGAGATAGAGATGGAACTGAGTTCCTCTGTGCTCGGTCTAGAAGTTGGTGCTGTTAAGGGCACCAAAGATTGAGAATCGGGTTTATCACTGTTGTTGCACAATCCAAGGGAGGTGGGGAGGAACGGTAGATCAATGACAGTTGGGATCCTACGATCGAGACACAGCTCAGTGTCATGGAGATCGACATCAGGGTCAATAGAGGGAGAGTGAGAAATAGGTTGCTCTGAGGTAGGTTCAAGAGTTGGTGCTATTAAAGGCACCGAAGAAGGAAACACTGGCTCCTCAATAGTCTGGCTCGATCTAGGGGTGGGTACAACTTCTATTTCTTCCTCACAATGGTGGTACTGGGTCCAATTGTGCGGCTCCTCATTATAGACAGTGGCCATATCATTCTCCTCAGGATAGGCTATTGGTGGACTAGTGAAGTTGACTTCCTCTCTCTCATTTTCTAATTGAACTAGACGTTGCTCGAAGCTCTCCATAGATTGCTGTTGTTGGTGCTCTAGACTTTGGAAATACTGTTGTTGCTGGGCAATGTACTGAGAGAGAAGGTACTCTAGACCGGGTGTAGTAGCCAACGGAGGTGGTTCAGCCAAGGGGAGCTGAGGTGCTAACTCTTGATTGTAGTTCGACTGGGTATGAAAGTTGTAAGGCAAAGTGGAGTCTGGGACTAGTTGCTGACTCTGAAAATCCTGAGGGGCCCACTGTTGATCAGAATAGTCATTCTGTGGATATGACGGGTACTGGGATTGCGAGTATTGCCAGTCATACTCTCCATTGGGTTGATGGAACCCGAAAGGATAATTATCCTGCGGTAGTTGCTGCGGGAGGGCAGACTATTCCCAACCAAAGTTATGGTGACTCCTATTATCCGGATAATAAGTATTGTCATAGGAGGTCTGCATTAGAGATGGAAAGGGACAGACATCTTGCTGGATAGGAGGGTAATAACCTACAGACTGGGAATGGTACACAGGTTGCTGGACTGCGGCACGAAGGGCAGAGACTGAATTTTTAAGCTCTTGGAGTACAGAATTGTACTCCGGATCTCGGTGATTATCATACCCTGTAGAAGTGTGCGAGACTGGAGTATCATGATGATACGCAG